>PVJO010001312.1:0-144786 GCA_004026905.1 Hystrix cristata
GGGCTGCAGGGAAAAAGGAACCCTCCTCTACTGTTGGTGGGAATGTAGGCTGGTCCAATCATTGTGGAAACCAGTGTGGAGATTCCTCAAAAAACTACAACTAGAGGTTCCATTTGATCCTCTGCTTGGTATCTTCCCAGAAAAATTAAAAACATCATACCACAGCAATATATGCACAACCATGTTTATAGTAACACGATTTGTAATACCTAAGTCTTAGAAACAACCCAAATGCCCAACAACTAATGAATGGCTAAAGAAGATGTGGTTTTTCTACACAATGGAGTACTACTCTGCCATAAAAAGGATAAACTAGAGTAATATGTAGGTAATAAATGGATGCACCTTGAGAACATACTCTTACGTGAAATAAATCAGACACTCATGAGTACATATCAAATTGATTCTCTGGTATGAGAAACTGTAAGTGTAAATAAGGACAAAGAGGTATAATAGATATTAGGTAAAAGATGATATTCAAAAGGGAGGAGAACTAGAAAAAGAGAAGGGGGAAAAGAAGGAAGGGAAAAAGAACAGAAAGGAAAAAGGGGAAGAAATAGAAAAATGTAAATAAACCTGGTGTAAATAGGGAAGGGTGGGGGAATAGAAGGGAGGGGCAGGGAAGAGAAGGGAAAACCAAGATATATCACATACAGGTACAAATTAACCATGATGAATATGATCAATATGTATACAATGTACCAGTACATGTTCTTGATAAAAAAATTTAAAAATTAAAAAAAATAAATAAAAGAAAGTGGCAAGAATGATGGGATACTTGTGCTCAAAGCAAGGGGGAGTACTGTGAAGAGGGACTAATGGGAATGGGTTTTTCACTGTAATAAAATTTTTAATTTAAATATTCACTACATATTTTGATCATCCCTAATAATTTATTATTTACAAAGATTAGCTTCTGTATGGACATACTGAAAAAACAGGAAAAAAGAGAAAAGAAATGAAACAAAAGGAGGCTATGGCAGAAATTGGTTAGTGGGTCATCGATTCAGGCTGAAATCTAGCCCCTGATGAGCCAGTTTAGAGGTGAGGCCCCTGGGAAGTAGCGAGGTCATAAGAGTGGAGCACCCCCACCCAGGATTAGCACCTTCCTAAGAGGCGGCCAGAGAGCTAGCTCACTCCATTTCTACCCTGTGAAGACACGAGGAGGAGTCAGGACACGCAGCCCAGAGAAGGCCTTTGCCGGCACTTCACCGTGCTGGCACACTGACCTCAGACTTCCAGTTTCCAAAACTGTGAAAAGTAAACTTTAGTTTCATAAACTACCCAGCCATTTTGTTACAGCAGCCCAGACTAAGACAACTACCGCACCAAACCTGCTCTTTTCCCCTGGCTCAAGGAGGACTACAAACCCAGCCTCCCTTCCACTAGGTGGAAAGCGTGGCACCAGAAGAACTCCACATGGATAAATAAGAGGAATTTTCCAATCAAGAATCGCCACTTTTGTGGTATCGTACACACTGCAGAATACTCTGCATAAAGAAGGATAATCTTGAGTCATCTGTAGAAAATGGAAGCACCTTGAGACCATAAATCAGACACACAAGCTTAAATATTGCATGGTTTCTCTTATATGAAAAACCCAAATTATAAACAAAATAAAACATAAATAATAGTAAATAGGGAGATAGATCTTTTGCATATGAGGAGACCAAGTGATGGAGGGGAGAGAGGAGAGAGCAAAGGAATAAAAAATGAATTATGAGTTAAAATGTGTTATGTACATTTACCAACTCCCCACAAGGAATATGATAATTATGTATCACAAATATGTACTAACAAAGAATGAAAGTTGGCAAAGTAAGAAAAAAGGAAAAAATTAAGAAGTTTGAAAAGAACTAAGATGTACTATGTACTGTACACATACCAACTCCCCATGACGAATGTAATCATTGTGTACTTTAAACATATACTAATAAAATAAAAAAGAGAATGTTCATTTTAGACTCTAGCTGAGATTTCAGATTGTATATGTTATGTATTAGTTACCTTTCTAGAGTCAATGGTTTGCAAGAGACCAGATTTAATACAGGACATTTACAAGTTACATTCGCCCATAAGCCAAATGCAGGAAGGGTGCCAAATGTCTATCTACACACTCGAGACCCAAAAGATCCAATCAGGGGCTGCGAGCCCACAGCACTGTCCCATGTATGTCCGTGTCTGCAGATGATGGCCGAAGAAATCTTTACTGGAACCAGGCTATGACGCTCACAGCAGAGATGAAGACCAGAGCTCCCCCGAAGGAACCGCAGCCATCCCGGACGACAGCAAGGCCCCAAGCTCCTTTCTCGAGAACAGCAGAGTCCCCTTTGAGAGAACCAGCCACAACAGAGACTCTGCTCCCCTTCCCCTTTTATGCTGTGTCGGCAACAATCCTCAGGTGGATTCTCTGCGCCCAGAATCACACCGACTCAGTCCAGCTGGGCGTTCCTGCTCAAGCTGACCACGATAATAACTCCACCACATGCTATATTAACTAACATTACCAAAACAAAAATAGATTTTCTGGAAGGATAAAATTGTATTTTTTCTTATCAATTCTAGATCACTGTATATTTTATATTTTCTTCACATGTCTTTCATTAAAAATCATATTCACAGATGATTGTCCTAACCGGAAAAGATATAGATGTTTATTGATGTCATTTTAATAATTTTAAGTAGCATGCCATAGCTACTATATAGTGTGTAAGAAATATCTCAGAATCAGAGCAGAGATCTGGATGCTAGTCACAGGCATGTCGCCCTGCTTTACCCACAAGGGATATGTTCCAAGGCCCTCCGGAGATGCCTAAAACCAAGTACGGTCACTAACCTACTTCCTATGGACACACATTTAATGTATTTTCTATCCTAGCAAAGCACATACTATGCAGTCTGGTCATAAGTTTTGCTGTTTGAGATGTCAAAGCAAATCTAGCACAAACTTTTTTTTCTTCTTTACAAGTTCATCGATACAAGATTAGTTCCTACTGTCCATCTGAGCGACCTCAGCATGCTTTCTTTTCTTCTTCTTTTTCATTTCATTAGGAACCCTCACCGTTTCACTTACAGGAAGCACTTTACCGCTTCTCTTTGCCACACCCAAGTCACCAGTGTGACCACTCTTGCACTCGAAGACCGTTATTAAGTAAAATAAGGATCCCTGGAACACAAGCCCTGCAGCAGCTGCAACATTCTTTCTAACCCAGACGGCACTGAGTGACATCTGGGAAAACCACACACCCAGAGCGGGTGCACTCGGCAAAGAAACGACTCATGTCCTGGGCAGTGTGGAGCAGGACAGCATGAGGACACATCACGACACGCAGAGTGTGGCCAATCTGAAGCTTCTGAACTATTTATATCTGAAATTTCCCATTTAGTGTTTGCAGGCCACAGTAAACTGCCACTACCTGAAGCCACACGAATCGAAACCACTGGTAAGGGGAGGAGAACTACGGTATTCTAAGTTTCTTTCTCAATTCTACTATGTAAAAAAATTAAACAAACCCAGTAACATCTAGGGCCTGCTGTTTCTTTATCTTTAAAATTTGGTCACTGAACTAAATCAGGTTTTAGCTGTTTAAAAATTATAATTGTATGAGAAAATTTATCTATTTCTACCCAGTATTTTCTGCATATATTACAAGTCAGTCAAGTCAGACGGTCCTTCATTATTACCATATTAAATACTTTTAGAGGAAGAACAATAACCCCAAAGTAAACCTCTTCTCTTCCAGAATTATCCCCAAAGTTCTGTGAAGGTGAAATAAATGTCTGTTAGGCTGCGTTCTCCTTGAGGAAACTATATCTTATTTACCTTTGTGTTTCTAGATCTAACTTCTGATTTTTGCTAAATGAATAGTCTTATTAACCAGACTCGCAAGCTTGAGTACCGTATGGTATCCCTCATTTGAATGAGGCAAAATCCAAACAAAGAAAATGATAGAAGATGGATACAAAAAGACAAGGGGACAGCTCTTTCCCAATAGGCAAAGGGTCCAAGAGAACAGAAGAGGGCAAAGGGGGAGGGGAATGGGAATTCAGAGCAACAAAGATCTCCTATAAACGAGAACCTAATAACCCAAATATAAAATAATAAGAAGCACACTATGTACTACAGTCAACTTCATGTAGTTGCAACTTAATACTGCATCTATGTGGTTGTTTACATTGCTTGTTGTTATAATGCAAATGGCACAATGTATTACGGGCTGTAAAAAAAGAAGTGAAAATATATTATTTTACTACAGTTTTTAATTAATGAAGAAGTCCTCTTTTCCTATCACTAAAAAGCACAAGAATGTCAGGACAACGGTCCCAGATCTGGTTTTCGAAAATGCAATTCTTTATTTCTAAAAGCTTCCCTTGTGAATGGCTGGGTGGGCCATGTGAATTAAAGGTGGGAGAGGATCCGTTCCATTTCCTATATTTTACTTATTGTGCTTCCTCCATAATTTCATCTATTTTTAAATGGTTTTACAGGTGAAATGAGTAACTGTTCATCTTCGTTACTTTTCTCTCATTGCTGAGACAAAATACCTGACACCCAGGTTATGGGAAGAAAGGTTTATTTAGCTCACAGTTTGTAGAGCTTTCAGTCTATAGTCAGCTGGATCCAAGGCAGGGTGGCATGGCAGACAGGAAGAAGGCAGTGAGGTAAAATGAGGAGCAAAAAGGGGGTAGGCAAACCCCTTTCTGTCCTTTATATTTTATCCAGGCTATCTGGCCTTAGGGTGAGTAGCACTCCCACCCTTAATCCTAATACCCTTAATCCTAGCATCATATCCTTGATCCCAGCAGAACCACGCCAAACCAGTCAGTGGGCTAATTTAGTAATCACACACTCTAGATCCAGCCCCACCTATGACTACATGAGGCTTTGGGGGGACATCTAGACACCAACCACAACACTGGTTAGTGTAACAAATACTGTGGTTAGGAGATCAAACTCAAGGCAGCAGCAAGCTCAAACAGCTGAAATGTAGGACACAGCTGTGGCCAATATTCCAAAGTATATCATGATCCTCTTGAATAGAACTAGAAATAGCAGGTTCAAAACTGCTGACAGAACTTTTTTTTTTTTCCTTTTTTGAGACAGGGTCTTACAATGTAATCTGGTCTGGCCTTGAATTCACTATGTAGCATAGGCTGGTCTTGAACTCTCAACCCTCCTAACACAGCCTCCCAGTGCTGGGATTACAGGCATGTGCCACAGTACCTGGCTCCTGACAAAATGTTCTAAATCATTCAAAAAGTCACTTTCAAGTTTGAGCATAGCCTGGACAACAGCAATAGTGAGATCCCATCTCCAAAATAAAAAATCAAGGGCTGGGGATAAACTCAGGGCAAATGCCTGAGCTCAATCCCCAGTACCACATGGCGGGGTGGAGGGACTCATTTTGACCATTCATTTTATTCCTGGAATGAAAAGACCCAGAAATAAGAATTGCCCAAAAACCTACATGATTGTTCTGTGAAATTTAATAAAGGGTGTCAAGACAGTAATAGAAAAATCCAAGAACATCTGTCATTCTAAGTTTTCTGCCCCACTTTTTCCTTTGAGGAAACACCGTCCTCTAAAATGTTGTCATTAACAGTTCTAAACCCAGGCTAGAAAGGAATGTTTATCTAACCATTGGCTTGGTGTTCTCTCCCAGTGGAAGGAAAATTATGACGCAGGTCTAGCAGTGAGAAAATCCATCCTGTTCGAGGGAAGCACATAGAGTTTAGAGAATTAAGTTGATCAATGAGAAATATATCTGATATTTCCATTTTAAAAATTAATAAATTATAAATGCATTTTATTAAAATACTGATAACAGTTTCAATAAGTGACATTTATATGGCACGTAGAAGTTAACTAAATGTGTTTGTGCATATAATACCACATTTACTCATCACAATAAAGCTACTGGTATTGTTAATACTCCAGTAATAGACAGCTAAAGACTGAGGCTCCAAAAGCTTTCATAAGTTTTCAAGACCAAACAGTGAAGACACACTTTGCTCTAAAAGTATTCCCCGTTTCTGAGAATATGCTTTTAGAAGTAAAGGATGCTAACCCTAAGGTAGCGAGCTGCTGCAATAATAACTGTGCATCATGGATACTATACAGCACGTAAGATGAGATATATTAAAATCTTGTCACAAACTCTTATTGCCATAGTGATATCTACTAATCCAGTCAAATATCAGAATTTTTATCATTACTTCATGCAACAGACATAGACTGAGGCTTAGAAATATTCTGTGTCCTGAGGACGATCCCCCTGATGCCAAGACTAAGCTGTTCTGCTTCTTGAAATCAGAAATCAGAGAAACAATGTTTGCTGGTGAGCAGCATAACATGACATTGTACCACCTACTGACATATAATTAAGATGAAATAAGTGGTTATCTTGAAATTAAATGAGCACTCCTTCTGCCCCAGTAAGGAGGGAACTTTACCAAATCAAAAGCACTTAACTCCCATGTGGTGTTTTTGCTTTGCCAAAGGGGACATTGGCATCATTTGTTTTGCTTTGCTTTCTTTAAAACATGCTCAAGGAGGGACAGCGACTCTTTAGCAAACAGCAACTAGAAATAAATTCTCAGGCAAAATTAAGCAATCAGATCAGTCCTATATTTAACACAGAAAAAGTGTCTTAAGGAAGAGTTAGCTTTTCCCAAAAAAAGTTTTTAATTGAAAAATGTAATTGAAGAAATAGCATTTTCTTGAATTTAGATTCATGTCACGGTATTTGTAGATAGTGTTAATAGTTTCCAAATGCCAATGTGTATTCATGAGCACTTAGCAACAGTTCATGATGTAATACATTCCTTCTTGGATACATGTTCTGTCGAATCCATCTGTCTATGGCAGATATGCAGAGTTTTACAGACCCTTATCTACAAAGTACTTCTGTACTTCAGTCACACAAAAATGACGTAGGAAAGTAGAGAGGACTAGAGAGGAGAAAGATCAACTACTGCCGTATGGTGATATTTTGCTTCTCCTGCAGCTCACAACCCAGAGTCCTCTGGACTCCTGAGGCCCTGGATTCCTTTACTTGATCTCCTGCCCGCACATAAGACAGACACATGACCCGGCATGTCCAGGGGAACAGAAGACACAGAGGGCCTCCAGAAGCACTGATGCAAGATGCAAACGCCCCTGCTGTAGACCCCCCAGAACCTCGCTGACCTCCTGACCATCTCAGTTCTACAGGCTGCTCATTAATGTTCAGTAATTAAGTTGAAGTTATTTATATTTTATTCACCTCAGTGAAAACCCAAGTAAGATACTATGAAGAAATGAAGGCCAGAAAAGGTAGGAAGGAAGGTAAAAGCTACATAAAGGGAGCTGCGCCCACCCTAGGAAAAGGAGGGGAGCCGAGCTCAAAGCCAGCTCTGGTCAGGCGGCTTCTATTGCACCACTTCCTACGCCTGCAGCCGCACACCTGAGGAGTGAGCTCAGACTTCTTTCAGAGGACTCACTTTCTCCCACTAATGCAGTTAGGATTAGTATCTACGGCTATGGAAATGCAATAAATGAACTCACTGTTCCGTCTCAAAAAAGGAACTCACGATATACCTCTTTTTTTTTTTTCAGAAAGTAAATGTGTTTCTGAAAGAATACATTAAGCTCTGATCTCTTGAAGACTATTTTATAAATATTTGGTTGATACATAGAGGAACTCCACGCTGACTACATCCCTCTCTTTTTATGAACTTCGTATCCTGGTGTGAACCGAAAAGAGCAAAAGAAAAGAGAAGAAGGCAAAAGTATTTTTAACAGTAAAACTTTGCGTTACCAGTATGATAGAAAAATAAAATTTTGAAAAAATACAATATTTCCTCCTATTGGCTAAATCATGTCAGTCATTTAAATAGGTGCAGACAAAACTAACCTGCTTTGAGTCTATTAATGTATTTTTATAGGAATTGGCAAGTAGTGACTGTAGTTATTAGAAGTTTTTATTTGCCACAGGAACCCATGATTTTAAAAATGTTCAAGTAATTTGTGCTTGAGGCTTGTATGTAGCACAAGTCTATACCTTTGAATCTGTAAGTCTAAAGAGGAAAATGTTAAATAAAACACAACCTGAAAACTCAAAAAAAAATATAAGAAATGTTCTGGCTGTGTACTGTCTTGAGAAAAAAAATTTTAAAATTATTTGGGAAGATAAAAAATTATTTCTACACTCTAAGTTCATAGGCAACAGCCCTATTTTTTATGACAGGCTAGGAGAAATCAACAATGATTTAAAAACAAACATGAACTGCTTACATTTACCAATTTATACTTCAGTAATAATTCTGTCAGTGTAAGCTATAGAAGACAATGAATTGCTGATGTTTTCTAGTTTCTCATTTCAATCTCTTCTAGCTTTATTGTAAACCTTGTTAGCAACAGAAGTTACCCCCAGCAATTACATAAACCTAACAACAGCTTCCTGGGATGATTTGATCTGCTCTGACCACAAATTCCAGTCCACATACCTCCTTCCGTCACGGGCGTGTATCTGTGTGTATTTAATGTATTTCTCACAAGGCTTCTAAAAACAATCTTGTGGTTTCCCATTCAGCTCTCTACCACATGAATAGAACCACCGAAGAACGATTTTCATACACACGCATTTTTTCAGTTATTCATAGTGTAATGTCTTCAATTAGCTTCAGACGGCAGAAAGTCCTGCTACCATCGTCTCTCGCTCGTACTCACTGCTGCTCACCTGTGTCCCAGGAGGCTCCTTACCATTTGCTGCTCACTCGCCCCCAGCTCTGGACTCTGGGCCAGGAACCTCGACCAGCCGGGCTCACATGCTCTCACCTACTGTCTTGACAGCCACATCCTGTTTTAAGCTGCTCATTTTAGACCTTTTTCACTTTCTGGACCCCATAGAACCTAATAGGCCTAGCAAACGCATGGAAGAGCCTCCTTCAAAATGCAGCTGGACTGTGATCCTGTGGCTAAAAGCTGGAATAATTCTGCCAGGTCCTAGAGGCTTTAAGATTCATCCCATTGAGCTTGACACATACAGAACAGCACTTTGAAAACGAACCATCTGCTAGTTCAGTATTTTCTTCTCACAACCACTCCCCACCCCAGGGTATGTAATTAATTTACTGAGCTTTAAAAGAAAAAGTCAGGATTACTCACACGGTCTTGAAGATGCAATGTCAGCTATTTAGGACAGAAACATCCAAGGCCGTGCTAGAACTCAGTTACAACTACATATGCATTAAGGCAGGAACTGGCAGGCCTCTGACCACGGCAGCCACGGGGCTCGCGCTTCTCATCTGCCGGGCTGTAGTCTATGAAACTGAGCCCAGAGCCAGCCAATCGCTTCTCTCCTCATAACAAGTCTAACTGGCTCTGGAAAGCCGAAAGGGCTGCACCGGAGCGGCATAGATGATACATTCCACACGATCATCTGCTTATCTAGAATCACTCTGCCTGCAAGTGCCGGGGAAAATCACGGCTTCGTTATCTGAGGAAAGAAGGACAGGTGAGCTGGCAAAAACTGGTCTGAACCTGGAGCAAGAACGATCCTCCATCTCGGCAGTCCCAGCGAGCGGCTGCTGAGCCTCCCGAGAGATCTGAGGGCAACCACAGCAGCAAGACCTGAGGTAACTTTCATCGTCCTTTTTATTTTTAGTAGTAGTAATGCTAAGTGAAAAAGATACACATTAGTCGCTTGGGCAAATAAACAGGCTTCTATTTTATTTTTCCTGTCTATGTTCTAAGCTTTTGCAGAATCATTTATTATTAAGCATGAGCAGAGGGAAAGAAACTTGAAACTAACATGATCATTGGCAGAGCAAAATAGATCATTTTCCAAAACAGCTTTAAAGCTACCTTTCCAGATAGGCTGTCTTTACAGCAGTCACAGAAACAGAGGAAACGGGGCTGACTGAGCGGAGAGAAGGGCTTCAGGAACAAAATCGCATGCTTTTCATATCTGAGAGAAATCACTATGTTCAGAGAGTAAACTGGGAAGATGGGTTGCTGCTCAGCTGCACTCAGGTCACGTAAGAATATTCCAGGGTGGGGGCTGGTTGTTCAGCTCAGTGGTTAGCGTGCTTGCCGAGTAAGCACAAGGCCCTGAGTTTGATCCCCAGCACCAAAAAAAAAAAAAAAAAAAAAAAAAAAGAATGTTCCAGGGTGGGAGGGTTGGGACAGAATCCTCAGAATCACAAGAGGGACAACAGTTCTCCCAGCACCCATGTTTTACTTTTCTCTGCAGTATCTTCCTTATTTCCCACTACATTTTAAGTGCTAATTATGCCAGCTACTTTTTATACCATACTTCTAAATTTGTAGTTATTAAAGGATCTATGGAAAACATGTCTCAGTTGCAACCCCAACACCACACCCTTAACATATTTACCTAGTGACAAATCCTTCCAAATCCTCAGCAAATGGTTTAACATATTTCATAGTGAGTGTGGCATTGAAAACGAAAAAATCTTTGCAATAAACTTTTAAATACCTAAATCAATCATCATGCTTTCAAAGTGACAATACAAGTTACACAATATTCAACTTGTGTTGTTGGATTTATAAGCTCCCAAAAGAAAAAGCTGAGAAGGAAAATAATCTTCGTTTAGTGGTAAAATATAAACAACAGTAAGAGAAGAGACATTTATGCACATTTTGTTTGCTGTAGATAATTGACTGAATTGAAGTTGAGATCTGACACCAAGAAGAAAAATAGCAGTACACTGAGATCAGAAAAACTAATCCATTGGCAATTTCCTGCCAGGCTTTGTTCTTTGAATTGTCCAATTTTGATTAGCCAGGGAAGAATATTTCTGTTCTCTTTACGTATTTTTTGTTTAATAAAGCCTTTGTTTATTTGACAGTGCTGCTGCCTATGGAGACCATGTGAAAATGAAAACTTCTGAGAAGACAAAGTTGTTAGGATTGTTGTTTCTTTCGCTCAAAAATAGATTACTTAGTCTGAAATGGAAAACGATCCCTTAAGATAATATTGTCATTGAATCCTCAACCCGGAACTCTGTGCTTTTCACTCCCTTAACAAAATTCCATTAAAATCTAGCAGAACTTTCATGTTCAAATCTCTGTTTTCAATAGACCAAAGCTGAGAATATTTTAAACTGTGGTGTGTAAATCAATTCACATATATTCTTATCCAGAAATTTCTCATGGGAAGCCCTCACCTCCTGCGACCCTGAAGAAAACGATGTCACTGCCCAGACGGTGGTCAACAACTACACAGTAAGTCTCCTGTTGAACTTGTCTCAGCCTTTGCCCATTCTCCGTGTAGGCATAACTGAGTTCTTCACTGACCCCTGGCTCCCTGGGCCTCAACAAACACTAAAAGCTTCATTTGACTCAACTTCAAATTGTTCACACCAAAACACATTCGTGATGAAAGCGTCCTAAAAGACCAGCGCTGCCTTCCTTTCCTAGAACCATAATCATCGTGGTGACCTGAGATGTGTTACTGTGACTTGGCATTTTTTTGGAGCTTTAAATATTTAGTTATACTGTGGGGAGACTCACCCTGAAACAAAAAAGTAACATTTCTGTATGAAGGATGGTCCAACCTGAGCTTATTATGCTGTTGAGATTTGTTTCCTTTGCCTGAATGAAAACATTACAGTAGAAGAAACTAAAAATATACATCTCATTACTATAGTCTTTTGCCTAAAATTCTTAATGCATTGTGTGAGAGTCAGCTACACCTGGCATCATGGTCAATTCCTCGGACTCATATTAGCAGGTTCTGGCTACAAAGACCAGTTCCTGTCATCACCATCAATTAATGTCTGCTAGCTATTGCATCAGGCGCTGCCTAAGAAGCTTGTAACTGCCAAGGGTTATCCACAGAGCTGAGTTCCATTCTTGCTCATGTGTCCTTGATCTTAACCCCAAAGATAAGAGTTAAGATGATCCTGATGACAGAAAGCCACCTCAGGAATGCAAACCCTTCCCTGAACCAAGAGCTGTCAGCAAATCTCAAGGGTCAGAGCAGCTATGGCTCACTGAAAACTGTCAGCGAACCACAGCTTGGACCAAGAATGATTTCTGGGCCCATAGCTAATTTATCTGGCCCTGTAATTTATGGAATCCAAAGAAATTACTCATGAGAAAACTTTACGAACTGTTCAGACTCACCACGTAAGTATGTACCACAAGTTAAGATTGGCAGGAACTCCGTTCCAGGTGACATGGAGAAGCTGACCCGGTATTTTCACGATGAGTAACACTGCCTAAAGAAACCCCAGAGCTCAGAAGCATGCCCTGGTGGCAAAGAGCTGACAGGTCCAGGTCTGACACTGGGAGCCAGCACCTCACGGCATAAACTGAAAGACAACTAATTGCTTGGAAAAATGAGAAGGGCTGCCTTACCTTAACAAAAATGTTTCAACTTCAATTAAAAAGCATGGCTACTAGAGATGTGATCACTGTAAAGACTGAGCTTATGTTCTTGGATCAGATAACAGAACACTTAATTTGGGCACATAGATCTGAAATCAAATTTGTTCTCGGCATGTGGAGGGAATCTTTGGTTGGTATTTTTGCATTTGTTTAATTCAGTCTCTCCCAAGAACATGACCATATGGAATCATACTAACAATACATGTGACAAAATTAACATAAACTACTCACTTTTTACACTCACTTGTAGTCAAAACTCTTTTAGGTAATAAAACCTGAAAAGAAGGATCAATTCTTCCGCAGTCTTGTTCTTTGCCTAAGTTTCTCAAAAGCATTATGGCATGACCCACATAAAATTGGCAATATTTATATTTACTATTATTTGATGCTAAAAGCACTTCTGTGTCCAACATTGTGTAAAGGAGAATGTGGGAGGCTGAGGGCATAAATTCTGGAGCCAGACTGCCTGGGTTCAAATCCCAGCTTTGACCTTTAACTGTAGGACCTTAGACAAATTACTTAACAGCATTCTACCTGAGTTTCCTCATATGCAAAATAGTGTCGTACATTGCAGGCTGGTGTGAAGTTTAGATAGACAAATGGATGCTTAGAACTGAGCCTACTCTGCTACATCGTGAACATGCACTGAAAGAAAATTGACATTTTCATTATTATTTTTGAACTCAATACCAAAAAAAGGTATACAATATTCAAAATCAAGGTAAATTATTATAACCAGATGTAGTGAAATGTTATCTACGATCATCACATATATTTCATCTCAGGTAATATTTACAAGTGAGTCTTGTCTCACAGCCTCTGACACAACAGCACAGTGAGGTGGGTAGGTCACCGTTTGTTAGTTGTCAGTCTGCTGCACGGTTATCACAACACTTAACCCTGCCCTACATTTAGTGTGTCATGCGAGAACGCTTAGTCAGGACATGACACAAAAAGGGTAATCATAGTAGACGTGATCCATATGATCCAAAGTTCAGGCTAGTTAATGATTCCTGCATGAAGGGGAAGAAAAGAAGGAAGTTATTAATCTTTGTTTATGGTATCTTTACTAAAAAAATACTTGAAGGGGGAACAGGGTCACTTCTCATGAACAGCTGTATTGATCATCCAGAATATATGAACTATGTCTGGAATTCATGCTGAATTCCTAGCTTAAATATGAGACAACGCTGGAGCTAGTTATGTTCTTTCTTCCCGCTGATAAGGGATTCCTCAGAGAAGGCGAATATTAGCTGAGATCCAGATACAGTCACTGAGAATGGGTAGAAAAGCAACAGTCCTCCTGCTGAAGAAATGGCCAGTCTAATGGAGGAGCATGCAGTTCTACACTCATGCATTCATCTGCTCCCGCGTTGTCTTCCTTATCTCCCTCCGCTCCCACACAGACACCCACCAGCCCATCTACCTGCTTCTAGCTCCTCAGAGTCCCTCGTCTCAGCTCATGCTGCTGCAAAAGCAGCCTACTCTCTCCACACCCATCCCCAGCACCCACTCGCAAGACCGAGGACAGTGATCTTCCTGCCCACCTTCCCTTCTGGAAGGTGTTTGCTCCCTGCAGAGTCAGTTATTGAATCGGTATCACCTACCACATAAATGAGCACTAAAGAGCAAATAAACATTCAGAAAACTAGAGGATATTTTCAGTTTAGGGGAAGAAAGCTTCAACAGTGAAATATAAGGCAAAGTCAGAAGTACAATAAATTCAAATGTCAAGGCCTAGCACACCTGCAGACAAACTCTTTGCTGGAGAATCATCTCTAGTCGTTCTCAAGTTGATAAAGAAATGCAGCGAAGCCCACTATGGTCGCCGGAAATAATCACATATTTGAAAGCTTTGTGCGGGGCCTGGCAAAGAGTTGAATCATCTGAGTCTCCTTTATTCTCATTATCCTGCTCCTGACAGAAGAATGCACCAGGAGTGGAGGGTCTCTAAGACTCAGAGGTGAGTAGCTGTCTCCTCGGACCCCTTGTTTTGGCTCAGCTACAGAGACAGACATGAAGTCTCCCTTCCAGAGCCCACTTGGGTCACCGAGGCATCACCACCCACGGCTGCAGTCCAGTCCTGCAACCAAGCTGACAGTTGCTCAGAACTGGACATTCGTGGAAGGAGAGGAGCGTGTGTGGGCCTAGAAAATGTTAAGAATGAGCAACTTCTATGGTTCGGCTGGGTGACCACAGAGAGGACCCGTAAAGGCCTGGCCCTCGGAGTGGTGGAACTAGGAGGTACTGTGGACTGTTAAGAGGTAAGGGTGTGTGGCAGTTCCTTAGATCTTTGGGGACTTGACCCTGGGGGACTAGGGGACTCTGATCCATCCTCCCTCTTCACTTGCTGGCCAGTGATGTAAGCAGTTTGTTTTGTCACACTCCCACCATTATGTACTATTGTCACCAGAGGCCCAAACCAACACCATTGTGCAATCTTGGGCTTGAACCTTCAGAACCATGAACCAAAAGAACCTTTCTTTACATACTAAGTAGCCTGTTGTCAGTACTTTGTTATAATAATACAAAGCTAACTAATATAGTAACCCTCAGAATTGAGAAACGGGTCCAATTTATCGTTAGCCCTCCCTCTCATCCACTCTAGTCCCCTAGACAGTGGAGCATAGGAATACGCTCCACAGCTTCTTCGTCCTAAGTGGCCCACAGAGACCTCTGCGAGTCTATCCTTTCCTGCCCTCAGATGAGTCCTTTTGTGTACCATTCCCAGGGCAGCAGAGTAAACCAGTCTATGAGAATATGATTAAATGTTCCTGCTACCTTCCGAGTGGCATTTTATTTTAATAAAGCCTTCCTAGAGAGCCAAAGAAAAAATCACCAGTAAACATTTCAGGCCCCACAGAACATGACAATAGACACACAGAAGTCAGGCAGGGACTTTCTGGGCTCAGGAGTCACAGCAACACGTCAGCCACCTTCTCCTCTCAGCAGCAGTCCAGCTCTATTTGTACAGCTCTGCACCAAGGAGAACGTCAAAGGCTGCCACACATGGTTACCCAAGCTGTGCCACCACCCTGTGGTCCCTGAGTCTTCCCTCTCTACATCCAGAGTACAGGCCACCACCGAGCCAGAATCATTTCTCCCTTATTTAACCCTCCCTCAATAGCAGAATACTGTGCATATTGCCACAGAGCATTTTGACTACGGAGACACACTTGTAATACTCAGTATCTGAAAGAGATACAGGTACTTCGTGCCTCACAGTCCACAGGATGTTTATTTTCTGCCATTAGGATTTGAGAACATAAATCCGAAGAGTGGAAAGAAGAGTAGATTAAAGTTGAATCGCACGTGCTCTATAAAATGATACAGTGGCCCTTGAATTTTACAGGCACAGGCTGACCCAAGGTGCTTGTTAAAATGCTAGATCCTCGCCTCCCACTACAGGAGGGAAACTAGGGATCCGCATTCTCATTGCGGAGTTCCCACTCTTGCTTGTAAAGCCACTTTTCCATGGACTGACTACTCAAGACACAACAAAACAGTAATAGAGCACTTAGCACAAAGCCTACAGCATGATGAGTTCTCAATACTTGCCAGTTATAACTATTAAAACTCAGAACCAACCCCCAACTTCATATATTCAATCTGTACTTGACCCCCTGCTAATGAAAATTACACATGGTGGTAGCCGTAGGGTAGCAACCTAGGAATCGTCTTAGGAGTCTGTAGGAAAGAGAAATGAGACAAGGAATATAGAACAGAGGCAGGCTAACTGTGTTCTTCTAATGATCCTTTAACCATTAATGAAAACTCCTGAGCCCAATTATCCCCATTCATGTGACCACAGCTCTGAAAAGATTATGCAACAATATTTGACAGAATTGTCCACCAACCAGAAATGCCCAAAGTAAAAAATATTCGAAATATTACCATTTTTATTTCTTGGCCTCACATGTGGAGAACAAAATGAGGTTATTTGTAGAGCAAAGTAGGCCTCAAGCAAACAGGGAGTTTCAAAGTGCCTGAGTCCACCAACATAAATACAGTATCAGAGAACTGGAACCCAAACCTGATTGGCTGTTGCACTCCTGTCAATCTTGGCCATCTCCCTGCAGCCACGATGCGAGGCCTCTGCAGGTGGCTGGAGCTGCGTGCATCTACTTACTTCTTGGATTCATGCCACACAATAACTGGGATGGCCCTTCAGGAAGTCTTCTGTTTGGTTTGCATGCTCCTGAGCACAGGACAAAGCTCTGTTGTTTAACAGGATAAATAACCAAGGGTTTGTTTCTCCTAAACCAAGAGAGAAACTGTAGATCCAGCCAGAATCAGTTGGTCTCAAACTGCCTAAGGATGACAAGAATGAGATATTATTTTAGGCTGCCCACCAGTACCAGTCACTCAATCTCCTGGCTTCAGAAAACAATGACTCAATATGGCCATTTTCTGACAGACTGCAGTCTTAGGAAAATACTGTTCCACATATTTGGAACTAGGGCTCTTCCTGCATTAAAATAAATGGAAGCTATTCAAATCCCACTTAGCTCTTTCTCTATGAATTGTGGGCATAAGAACACAGCTGTCTGAACTCATGATGAAAGGAAAATGAAAACTGAATGAAAATAAATCAAAATACGTCTTCTGTCCATCCCAGGTGTTTGACATGTGTTTTATTGCTTGATTCTCACAGCAGCTTCTAGAAGGTTGGTATTTTTAATCCCCATCTTGACCAAGAGTGAGAAAGTTTAAATACATTTGTCCCTACAGATGCAGAGTGGGCACAGCTGGGAACTAAATTGGACAAGAAGCAAAAGTAGCCTCAGTCTTTCCTGTTAAGATTTCAGTGAACAACCTTTCACATTTCTATTAACATAACTTCATTTGAACGTAATCATTCTGTTTAACAACCTGTGTTGTATCAGCAAATAGTTTCCCGTGTCAATATATGAAGTGCTGCACTGTCATTTTCGTTGCCTACACTGGACTTCAAGGTAAGTTTTTAACCCTAATTTTCTAGGCCTGTCTCCTATAGCTAAACAGTGACATTGTTCCAATTTTCCCCCATGGATATGCTTTTACAAACATACTACATAAGTGTATTTTTTACATTTTCCAGTCTGAGAAGTAGGGCAAAGAGAGTATGCATTTCACATTTCCCTACTTAGCATCCGACTGCGGGGGAATAGGTCGTACCAGGCAGCCAGCAACATGAGTGTGCACATTTCCTCAAACTCGCAGAAAAGCCGGGTTTAACTGATCACTTACATTTCTGCCAAAATGATAGGGTGGAAATGACAGCCTTGTTATTTTTTATTGCATCTCTTCCATCATTAGGGAGTTTAGGCTTTTTCTAAGTATCAGTCATTTGCAGTTCTTCCAGAAATGAGGTATCCCTGTCCCCTTCCTACCTTTCTATTAGAGTCTGACTCCAAAACTCCTTACAAGCACTTGCTCTCACCCCTTGCTGTTTTCTCATTGTCTGGGCTCTGTAAAGCTGATGTGCCTGTGTGTTGGAAACTTTGATCTATAGCCAAGAAAACTTCGACGACATATTGCCAGGGCCATTGTTTAAGTTCCATAAAATACGTTCCAAGAAGAAAAACTGGTTAAGTCTAAAGAAGAGAAAACCAAAAACTTCTCCTTGGTTGTGTGCTTCAGAAACAGATCATCCCCTGACTTTATCAGCTGATGTTTATCTTACAATAAACAATGATCCATTCAGACTTAATCTTGTTCATCTACAGAAAAATCTGGATAGCAGAAGAGGGGCCAGGAACAACTTGGAGGAACATCTCCAGAACAGCAGAGCTGGAGAGGGCAAAGAGGACACAGAGAATGTTATGGTTTGTGCCCAGATGTCTCTCCAAAGCCTCATGCAGTCAGTCATAGGTGGGGCATTTTCAGAGGTGGCTGGATCTAGAGTGCTGATTACTAAATTGGCCCACTGATTGGTTTAGCACAGTTCTGCTGGATCAAGGATGTGATACTACGATTAAGAGTGGATAAAATATAAGGGACAGAAAAAGGCTTGTTTCCCTCTTGCTTGCCTTGCTGCCTTCTGCCTGTCTGCCATGCCACGCTGCCTTGGAGCCAGCCAATTATGGATTGAAACCTCTACAAACTGTGAGCTAAATAATCCTTTTCTACTTTAAATTTGGGTGTCGGGTATTTTGTCTCAGCAACAAGAAAAGTAACTAAGACAGACATGTACCCACATTTTTATTCCTGAGGTAGGGGTAGACCAAAAAGAACTGGAGATTGTTTGTGTTGCTACCCTGCTTAAAGATGCCCTCTCTCAGAGGAGAATGGGGCCCACAGACATAAAGTAACTTGTCTAAAATCAGATGGTAAATGGTGGTCCCCAGATACCCTGAGCAGAGCTCACTGCACTGGAGCAGATGTGGTAAGCCCATGGTATCCATGCCACAGCTGTCTGTTTGCTATCACTGAAAGTTCTAAAAGATTCCACCAGAGGATATGAGGCAGAAGTAAAGGAGAGCCCAAGTTGAGTCCCCAGAACTTAGAACATTGATTCTGCCCCTCAATGTCCCCAGGTTTTGTTAAAAGACATTATGACAAGGATACCCTCACAGCAGGATCAGGAATTTAGGCAAAGGGGGCTTAGCCACTGGGATTGCCAACATCTTGGCTTCTAAGGCTGGGCATGGTTCTGGCTGGCTATGGGCAGAAGGCTTCAGGGACAGTGTGAGGCTGCCTTCGTGTTCTATTCAAGAAAGAACATGGCCTAGTGCAAAAGCGAGGCTAGCATCTCGCTTTTCTCCTCGCAAATAACACTTGCATAATTAGCTTTGTTTACTCCATCTTGTCTGTTCCATTTCAGCCAAATCCAGCCTCTGGAAGAAAACTAGCCTGGCTACATGGTACTCCTATCCACCCAAACGGGTCCTCCCTTATCCCAGCACAGCCCCAAATGTAACCAAATCCTTGATGGGAGAACTAGACGAGGGCTATATTATCCCATCTTACACACAGAAAAAGTACGTGAATGATCAGACCCGCATTCGCCCCACCAAGGCAACCAAAGACAAGCAACCAGTCAGGTACCAATCTCCTCCCACTCTGTGATACTCAAGTAAATCACATCAGGAAGCTCTTACACAAACGTTACCCAAAGGCTGCATTCCACCCAACACAGATGCTTGGCGAAGCCTGGAAAGGCAGTCTCCAGCATCTTTCTTAATTTGAAAGCATTTTTTCCTAAATTCCCATGATATCCACACCAGCCAACAGAAGAAATAGTTCACACTGAAATTTAAAGAATAACTAGAAAAGCATATTTAGGAAAACGATCTAGGATTAGGTAGCAGGGATTGGTTTGTGCCCATTCATTATACCACTTAATCCTTATACATAAGGAAAGAGGACACGGGCTCGGCTCACTTGTGGGCTCAGCTGATTTCTTCAGTGAATTTTATGAACTTTCATTTTGACATTAGCAATTCTTCCAAATGACCAAAGGAAGAGTCTGAATGGACTGTCAACCCTGTCATTAAGGATACATCTTGTCTCTTTGATGGACTGATTCCCCTTAGCTGCCTCCTTGGGAGTGAGGAGCTCTTATTTCAATTCTCCCTTCAAAAATAAGATGCTTCCCACAAGAGAAAATGCTTTCCAAAACTTACTTATTTTAGGGGAGTTGTGTAAATTCCCGGCCACCTTTGCACAGGAGGTCTTCTGCTCTGATCAAGGATAAACTCTTCAAGTAATTTTTACCAACCCTGTTGATCATTCTAGACTAAAAATAAATAGCAAAGAACCAGAAAGAGAAGTTAAACTGTTGTCAGTCCTAAGGGTTTGTGAATGCATGGATTTGAGCAGAGATATGCTAATCCTGTAGTATATTTATCTCGCTTCCTTTGAAGTTTTGCCAACAACCTTCATAACTTTAAGGGTGTCATTGGCCAATTCTGAAAGCTGGATCACATGAAACTGATTTTTGTTTCTTGAAACATTTATTCACTTTTGATTAGTAAATTTACTCCCTTGTTTTTTCTCCAAAATTATGATTTATAAGAAACCAATACCTGACTCCAAGGATGAAAGAGATTTCCACTTAGAAATACTTAATATTTATTAATACACCTTATACAATACTACATTAGGAAAAATACCTAATTCCATAGACAATCCCAAATGAAGTCTGAGTCAGTACTTAATACAGTGGTGTCTCAGTTCACAAACTCAACTCTCCTCACCGTCCGAGTCGCAAACTGAACTGGATGAGAAGCAAATCAAATTTCCCCATAAATCAGCCTTGAATTTAGGCATCGAATTTAATTCGGTTCTCATCCAACTCGGCTTGCAACCAGAATTGTGGAAAGAATCAAGTTCATTAAGCAACGTTCTGCTGTACTCATAAGGAATTCTATAAATATGTATTAGCTAATTTATATCCATCAGGATGATAATAATACAGGCATTTACAGAGAAGTTTAACATTTTCAAAATACTTCCTCATACGTCCTTTTAAACGACCCTCAAAATTCCGTGGAGGACTAAGCAGGGACTTTGTGGACATATCCTGGCTTTGTCACCTGTTAGCCCTGTGACTTGACAACTTACTGAGGTAACCTGTGTCTCAGCTTTCTCAGGTGTAAAATATGAATGATAATCATTCCTTCCTTGCTGAATGGATGAGAGACTTAAAGATAACATGTGTCAAAGGCACCACAAGTACTTGACATATGGCAGGCATTTAGAAATGGAAATTATCGCTGTTATTATAAGGCAAGGCTGAAATCATTATCCCCTCTCATGGTTGAAGCAACTGAGGCCGAGAGAGATTAACTGATTCCCCCAGTCACTGCAGCCAGGAGAAGGCCAAGCTGGGGCCGGAAGACAGGTCTTCAATTTGTGAAGGAGAGAGCTCTCTGCCCTGCTTCAAAACTCAGTGTAGAAAGCAGACTTAAAGCAAACCAAGAGTTATTGATCCCTGAATCTTGAAAAATACTTGATCCACACTTTCAAGAGGCAGTTAAATTAAAACTCTGCCTCTACAATACTGTTCTCAACAGAATGCAATTTAATTCAGGAGATTCTTTCTTCTTTTGGGGGGAGGGCCAAAACCTTCCAAGGATTTGATTAGTTTTATCTTAACTATGACTCCTACCTTTTTTTCTGACCTGCCTTCAAAAATTTACTAACCCTGACATTTCAGAGTGGGTCATCTGCTCTCCAGCTAACATGAATGTAATTTCTGAACAAGATGGATCCAAAAGTAAGAGAAGCTTGCCACCCCCAGAAATGCTGCTGGATGGAGGTCACCAGTGCAAGTGTCACTTCAAATATGTGGTTCAGCCCTCCTAAGCAGTAACACAGTCGGATGGATCTTTCACCCACTCTGACATTTTCATCTGCATTTTTGTTCAATTCCAGATTTAACATTCATTCTATCACACAGTTGGGATGTTCTTTTTTGGACTTCTTTCGAATAAGTTACTATATGCAGCAATAATTTCAGACCTATCTCCTTGGGTTAGGATGTTTTCAGAACTTTACAAGAGAAAAATTCAGGGGAGTTCCCTGCAGCCAGCCTCCTCGGGCTTTTGGGAAATTACTAAAATGCTGCTAAAGTCGAGTATCTCCGACACTTCTGTATCTTTTTTGATCATGTGAAATGGGATGTCTGGAATAAAGATATACTAATACCAATATTGACCCTAGTGAATAAAAGTGGAAGAGACAGAGAAAGAGAATCCAGGATGTTCTCTCTCCTAGTTACCAGATCTAAAAGCAGCGGAAAAAAACCCCAACACTGTAAATACTTATTTGATACTTCACCCAGCTACTTAGCTAATAACTGTTCCAAATTATTAGTAAATTCTCCTTCCATTTCTTTAACCTTGAGTATCACTTTCTTTGGAACATTTGACCTTTTGTATCTATATTTCTTTGCATTTATTTCTTTTCCTTTCTTCACCCCCACCACCGCTACCATGTTCTTGGTTATATGAAAGTGGTTTCCACAGAATCAAGAAGCTCTAGAAATGTAAGGTGATGATATCATTATCACCCTTGAGATCTTTATTATTCATGTCAAGACAGTGAAACACCTTTTATATTCTCACTATTACAACTTCTTCTTCTTGCTTTTGCTTTATCTGGGCTTCCACAGATTTTTCAGAACAAAACATATAAATATTAATAATATCAGCATAGCTGGAGATCTTTCCATTAACTTTTCTTTTTAATCTGGAAGTATCCAGTGAGCCGGGCGCAGTTTGTTAAATACCATTTGCAAACCAATGATTATGTTGAAACTGGAGAGGAAACTGCAAAGACACAAAAGACAAGTTTCCCGACCTTAGTGTGCTTAAAGCCCTTTCAGAGTGACAAGCCACAGGATGAGCAACTGAAGGGGACATCTACGATATGTACAATAAACTAGAGATCAGAGGACTAAATTCAAGTCAGCCAGGTACACTGGATCATGGAAGGCTTTCTAAAGGTGATTTTGAAAAAGGGGAAAAAAAAGATGAGAGGTCAAAAGGACAAGAACATTGCGTATGACACATCAACGTTATTAAATCACTTTCTGTAGCCTTCTACAGTTCCCCAGGGACTATTAAATTTTGATACCTTCCTTATTTCTGTTTTGAATATATTATCAAAAGCTCCCTTCAACTTAAGAAAGCTTTAATATGCCTAATTTGATGCATTTTTTCACTCCTGTGATCTTGCATATTTCTTTTGTATAATCACTGCCTGCTTCTCTAGTTCTTTCAGGTTTTTTTAGGTCTTTTGAGGTATGTATTTTTAGCACGACATGTAAAAGACAACGTTTTTTAAAAAGCAGTTCTGCTGCAGCTGCGGTGCAAGGCGGCCCTCGAGACATTTCGGTCAAGACATTTCGTCCCTGGCCGGCGCTCTATTCTGCCCCTCAGGCCGTTTCATTCTCTCCGCAAAAAAGATCAGGTTACAAAGCAGCTTCCTCCCCACTGAAGCAGGAAGCCGAAGCAAAACGATCTAAATTCAGTTTGAATCAGCTGGATGGTTGATCACCTACAGTAAGCTCCAAGCCTGGGATGTAACTGTTTCCACCATCTTTGCCAACAGTTCACATCTTCTTTTTCAATTTTATTTGACATTAAAGTCGACGAAGTCGCCCTTATTTGAAAATCAAAATTCATCATCACAAGAAGCAGAGGGGGGTGCACACGAGATCCTAAACTCACAAGACCTGAGGCATTCCCATTGATTGCTTGTTTCTTAGTGCCACTTAGGGTTTGAAGGTGGGTGTGGATGAAAGCCCTCCACCCCGCCTGCTCTCCCTACACAAAAGCACAGTGCAAAATGCTTTACCCACCTGCTTGCAGAAGACATACACTTTGTCCAAAACAAAGAAAATGTCAACCAAATTCAAACACCTACATGGAATTAATGCAAGTCTTACATATGCACAAGAGTGTGCTTGGCTGGTTGCCCCTGAAGGTAGCTTTTGATAACTGGAAGGGAAGGAGGAAAGAAAGCACTGAAAGCAGGGAGTGACGCAGCCAGAAAGAACTTCCTGGGCGGTAAAAAAGACCAGCCTTTGCACAGTATTTCCAAAGGCCATTCCCGGCAAGGGCCACTGTTAGAGCGTTAGTGTTGTTCATTCCTCTGTGTCATTGGGGCGCTCGCTCCCATCTTGGCACCTTTAAGAATCTTGTACAGTTTGCATGCTTGTTTCCAGCCAAGCAAATTTAATAAAGCCCATTTTTCATCCATGTGACTTAGGGTTATAGAAAATTCTATTGAGAGGACGCATTCATCTTCCTGGTTATCTTTTTCTCCCCAGCTCTGTTCCCTGGACAGAGAAGAAGAACCCTCCATCATGGACAGCATATCAGTGTACATTTTTCTACATCGCGTGACACTGAGCTGAATGTGCTATGATGCAGCCACGAGTGCTTGCCCTTTGCAAGCCTGTGTCACATTTGTCTTGAGTTTTTCACCGTACATTTGATTTAGCGGGCAAATTTTCAAGGCTCAGAGCTGATGGATATACCCTGGAGCCAACTTCAAAGGCAGACCTTAGATTTATGAAAATAAAATAAGCATAGTGCTTCAATTACAAATACCTACTTTGAATTCCAATGCGCACTTTCAAATGTTCATCTTTTAAATACTGCCCTTAAAAATAAATAAATAAATAAATAAATACTGCCCTTGATTTTGAACCCGAAGAATCTTTCGATTTGATGCTTAGTTCCTTCCTCAAGCTGCCATTTTAATCCAGTCTGAATTCACATATATTGCATATAACTGGAGTCCCATCGTCTTATCTTACATATGTATCTTTTTTGCTACATGGAAGCTTTTAGAGAGACTGAAAGTCATTCTGCCTTCTCTAGCTCATGCAGGTAGCAGCTGGAAAGCCCACATGACCAACTCGATTTGCATTATCTTCATCAAAGCATTTAAAGTATGATGCCAGCCGGTTGGGACCAGAGCAGATTAGAGTTCTCCTGTCTGCTGCGCATGTGCATCAGGCTCTGGGGCCCTACTGGCCAGCTCTGAAAGGAAGCTAATCAGAAGCTGCCAAAACAGTCAGTACTACTAAGCAGAGTGTATATGAAATGGCGCAATTCTTGACCTGAGAGAGCCAGAACATGTATTCACACATACTCACATATACATGCACACATGTCCACACAAATATGAACTCGTGTGTGTCCACATACACACATGCACACCCACAAACACACACATACACGCATGGTCCTGACATAATGGAAAAAGAGTTGTGACTATTCCAAAAGTGTCTATTCCAAGAGGAACAGACACTTTAAAATTAATATAAATATACTACCAAGACTGTGACATTTAGAAGAAACCATTTTATGAATGTTTCTTCTCCCTTACACAATGTTTAAAAGAAACAGGAGGAGAGGTGAATAGCTAAAAACTGAATAGTACATACTGTATCCCCAGAAGAGGAAAGGAGGAGACACTAAGGCTGCCAAAGAAAAACAGACAGATTGTAGATTTAAGAAAACAAAGAGGAAGAAAAAAGACAGCAAGAAGGAAAGAGAGGCCAAAATTGCACTGAGCTGAGTACAAAGTTTAAGCTGAAATAACAGCATGTAAAGAAATGAGGCTTGTGATTGAATAGATGAAAACAGCTGAGGTTCCATTTTAATTTTCAGCCAAATGAATGATGGGACATTTTTGAAATGTAGAAATTTTAAAAAAGAAAGAAAGAAAGAAGGAAGAGAAACACCCATGGTTCTATTAACAAAAGATAACTCCTGCTCATATATATTTTTCTGACCCCGTTTATACAGACTATGATTATACTATGCTGTGATTTTTTTCATGTCACATCTTATCATAGGAAGTTTTTCATAACATTAAGCAATCTCTCAAATATAATTTTAGACAATTATTTTGATTCCTAATTTTTTTTCTTGGTGTTGGGGATCAAACTCAGGGAATTCCTAATACATAATTTCTAATTACTTGCTTTATTTAAGTGTGTTAGAGTTACTTCCATAGAACATATTCTTGATCCCACTCTAAAAATCAAAGACGCAACCAAAAAAATGGGCAACTGAAATGAATAGACACTTTTCAGAAGAAGTACAAATGACCAATGAACACAGATGTGAAAAAAGTGTTCCACATCTCTGGCTATTAGAGAAATACAATTAAAACAACACTGATATTCCACCTCACTCTAGAAATAATGGTTATCGTCAAGAAATCAAATGATAACAAATGCTGGTGAGCCTACAGGGAAAAAGGAATTCTTCTACATTGTTGATGGGAATGTAAATTAGCACAATCTCTAAGGAAATCAGTATGGAGATTCGTCAAAAAACTAAAACTTAGAAATTCCACTTTACCCAGTTATTCTCCTTCTGGTATCTTTCCAAAAGAGTTAAAGACATCATATTACAGAGATACATGCATACTCACATTAATAGCAGCACAATTCACAACAGCTAAATCTTGGAACCAGCCTATATGTCCATCAACAGATGAATGGATAAAGAAAATATGGCATTTATACACAATGGAATATTACTCTACTATAAAGAAGGATAAACTTGAGTCATCTGTAGGAAAATGGATGTACCTTGAGACCATGTTAAGTGAAATAAATGAAACACACAAGTTTAACTATCACATGTTTTCTCTTGTATGAGAAATCCTAAATATGAATAAAGAACAAAATAAAAGGTAGATAATAGGAAATAGGGAGATAGATATTTTGAAAAAAGAGAAGGAGACCAAGAGATGGGGGAGGGAAAGAAATAAAAAAGAACTTTAAAAAATTAAAAATAAATAATTTTTAAAAGGTACAAAATGTCTTTTTAGAAATATACCAAGTTCTACTGCCCCTAACAGCAGAGGAAGTTTTGTTTCACCATAACCCAAGCAATATGGGAATTAAAAAGAGAAAAATTGCCTACTAAATCAGTAGCGATGCAAAATCCAACGTCCAAAGTATCATTCACCTAAATCTAGTTTGCTGTCTATAATATAAAGTCAACTTCTAAATACAAATAGAAGTTTCCATACATTTTAGAATCATGAATTCTTCAGAGAATCTCATGAAATCTATGCAACTTCTTTCTGTAAAAATCTTCACATACAGAAAAATAGACTCCTTGAAGTCCATCTTGAAACAATCTCAGACTGACTTCAGCACATTTGACCCAGGTGGAGTCCCTGAAACATGAGCTCCTTAGCAATCCAGGCTTCTACTAACCAGTTCAAGGACATAAGGACACACGGTTCAGTATCTAGCTTGAGCCCTGAAGTTTAGTCTCCAATTGTAGCACTATCTCTAAACATGCTTAAGTCCCTGTCTCAGGCTGGACCTCTAGGATCCCTCTATCTGCAAATCCCAGACCTTCAAGGTATTGCCAGCCCTCGCTGGCAGTCTGTAGATATTTGCTCTGTAGAAAGTCCATGTTCACTTTCCGTACCCAGGCTGGGTTCCTCGATGCTCAGAAGTAGGTAGAACCCTCCCCAACCCTGTCTGTCTGATCTCTGCACCAAAATACAAATTAATGTTAGCACCAGTGAGTACACCCTCTCCTGTCCCCAAGAAGCTTGGGACACAAACTGTATTTAACTAGACTCTTTCTAATTAATGCAACATATTCACCAGTAACTATCTGCTCAAGTAACTCACAGAATTCTAAACAAACGAGAATTTCCTTTAGAATCTTGTTCTAAGGAAAAGAAAACAGTGTCTTCAAAGTCAGATTTCAAAAAGTTCAGTTTTATTTGAGGTGACTACAACTCTGTGAAGTATGTAAACATGCATATGCACTGACTCTCTTTTTAGCTTAAAAGTTTATGCAGTCGATTCTTGTTATTTATGATAGTTATTATGATCTACAAAGTTGCTAAAAACACTGACTTAGAAAATACTGGACAATAGGGGCTGGGGATTTAGCTCAGTGGTTAGAGTGCTTGCCTTCCAAGCACAAGGCCCTGAGTTCAATCCCCGGCACCAAAAAAAAAAAAAAAAAAAAAAAAATACTGGACAACTGCTCCTAGGAGAAGCATGAGATTAGGTTCCTACGAGTCTCTGGTCCCATTTTCATCAACCAATTCTTACCTAACCCTGTTTGATGTAGGGTTCTATTGGAAGACACCTTATTTAATGTGTACTGTTGATTCATTAACACTGAACACACTGTCAACAGCTTGTTACTCAGGCCTGAAAGAAGCTTATTGAACACACATATGGGTTCCACAAGACACGTTCTTCTTGTGCTCTGGAACACTAACCAGAACTTTAGCACCACGCTCAGAAGCCATTTCACATGGTAAAATCACCAGCAGAAAAACACACAAAAAAATTCAAAAAACACTACACTAACTACATCATGAAAAGGACACTTGCTCACAGTCTGAGAGCTGAAATTAGAAGGCTGAGTATCATTATGTTTGACCTCAGCTGGGAACATACATGTTTTACAACTCAAATTTTTCACTGTTCTGTACTTATCTACAAATGACTGTAAAAGCCTCAGAGTACTGCTTTGCAGATAACAAATAAATTTTAGCAAACAAGTGAATCCCCAAAGATGGAATCTGTGAGTAAGGACTGACTGTACATTGATTCTCTCTCCATTCAACTATTATTACACCATTGTTAGCACATGGGTTCCTCTACAAATGCTAAAAACTCTGAAATGTCTCTCTCTTCCCCACCCCCACCCTTCTCTTCCATATAAACTACTTCTTGGGCTCTGGGTTTCTTCTCTCTTTCCCTTTCTGCCACCCACCTCTGCTTTCCCCTTGCTTACTGACTGCCCTCCCAATCTTGTCTGGCCCGGGCCTTTGGCCTTTCACCTCTCTCCCTTCCAGAGCCTCCCTGACCTTCTCCTGTAATCTCTGACCACATTCTAGTCCTCTGCCACTGTTTCATCTCCCAACATGCTCAATAGGAAAGGGTCACATTTATTTATTTTTCAGATAGCAGATTCCCACTCTTTCTCAAGTTCTTAGTCCCTTAGAAGGTGACATTCTTCAGAGACACTTCTTTTAAAATGAGGTTTGATTTAATAACACGCATAATGAATATTTAGCCCCTTGAACTTCCCAGGCACAGGACAAGACCGCTGGGTATAGAGGACAATGGAAGGGACCAGATGAGGTTACATCGGGAACGAGGCAGGGCAGTGGGAGGGGTGCTACTTAGGGGCTGGGGAATCATCCCACACGTACTTCAGCATACAAATCCCACCACGAGCCAATTCTGAAAAAAGACAAAAAGCAGAGCTCAGGCCTTGGAGTAAACGGAGGACAAAGTGTAGGAAGAGTCCAGGCAACATCTGGCTCCACAGCAGCCCAAGGAACCAAAACAGCAGCTAGTAGCAGAACCCTGAGAAGCTGCCGCTGGCAGAACGGCTGAGACATTGCCTAAGGTGCGATTAGCTTCACTGGCCAGTAAGAGAGACAGAGCACACAAAGGAAATGCTGCTTCCTGCCAGATTTCAAGGGGGCATTTCAAGGTTTCTTTCCATACCTTGGTTCACTGTCTCGGAATACTATGACCTCCCCTTTAGCCCAACCTTAACTTGCCCTCTAGGTCTAGGAGACTTGATAGACAAGATGGTATTTATTTTGTATCTGAAAGAATGAGTACAATTTGAGAGGAAAGAAACAACTAGAAGACAGTTTTAGCTAGAGAGCAGCGTTAAAGGACATGGCATTAAAGGGGATTCTCAGTTAGTCCCTATGGCTGGAGCACAGGGTACACCAAAAAAAGAAAAGACAATCCAGCTCGAGGAGTAAGATCATAGAAGTCTCTAATGTCTTAATAAGGTTGAATCGTTCGCCACAGACAATGGGTTGTGAGCGAATGTATGGGGAAATGATTATGGCATGATTTGGTTTAGAAAGACATTCTTGGCAAGGGTATAAAGAACAAATTGGAGAGTCAAGAAATGGGAAGCAAGGGTGAGGCGGCGGCTTGCAATAGCCTAGCAATGCTGAGGCTGCAATACCACACCAGCAGCAGGGATGAGGAGCGACTGACATTCATGAAGAGGCGAATCAATTGAGCTTCTCATCCCTAGCCCTTTACGTGCTGGAAACTCCTCCTGCCAAGGGGCTTTAAACCTTGCTGAGCTTGGTGTAGAGATTCAATAAATACTTACCAAATGCACAATGTGGAATTTGCTATATGCTGTTGCCTCACATTTTCCAAATATACCTATCTTGGTAACATCCAAAAAATAAAGTAGTAGGCTACTTTCATTTATTTATTTATTTCTGAAGAAACCATTCAGCATTTTATTTCTTAAGAAACCATTGGCAGAATATTATCTGCCAGTGTATTATTTGACAAATAAACTTGACAGGCAATACTATACTAGAGAAATGTATCAAATAACAGTAACAGCCATATATAGATATGATACTAACTCATTTTCCATTCATTTCTTAAAACAGGATGGTAAGTTAGAAATTAGAGATCCTGTTTTACAGGTAAAGAAACTAAGGCTCAGAGAGTTGGAGTATTTTTTCCAAGAATATGCAACTAGTAAAAGAGCTACTATCTGAGCACAGGTTGTCTCAATTTTAAACTCCTATCCTTAATTGCTACATTACACAGTAGTGCATGTTAGTCCAGGAAAAAAAAATTTTAGAAGTAAAAGCATTTAATTCATGTTTCATGCATTATGTTACTGCTAAATGAAGTTAATATTGCCACAAAAAAATCTGGTGAAAATACAAGTCATAAGTCAAATACACAGTTATAAACCCAATATGCTCAACAGGAAAGGGTCACATTTATTTATTTTTCAGATAGCAATTTCCAAAAATTGAAAGCATTCAATGAGACACAACTGCTATAGTTAGGACACAGTTTGAATGTGTCCATATGTTGAAATTTAATCATCATTTTGAGGTACTAAGAGAGTGGAAACTTGAATACAACTATAGTATCTAGAAAACTAACACAAGGCAGGATCCTTTGGATTGACTTTGTAAATGAAAAGGACATGAAATAGTATCAGATGGGATTCTTCTAGAATGAACCATTCCAAGTCTGTGGAAGTCAAGTTTGGGCAAGATATTTGCATATGTGCTTTTTGCATTATTTTACATACTTTTACATATTTCTTTTGGTTTATATACATTTTATGCTCCACTTCTCTTTTGAGACACAGACAAACACTTCCTGGACTTTATTTCAATAATCCTGGTATGACCCTTAGTCTTTATACAAAACAAAGAGCTCTGTATTGGTAATCAAATACTTGATTTCTTTGATCATCTGCACTAGAGGTTCAAATAAGAAAAATATTTTATACTAAATATCTGAAAACTTCAAGTGCTATAGAAAGTAGAACTATGAGTTTGTAGAAACATTGTTATCCATCATTTGGGTTAAATTCCTTTTATGCCTAAATATATCTACCTTACCAAATGAGTCTTGGAAGACATTGGGGGGCAATGGAAGCGGAACACCATGGAACATCTTCAAATGCTAAAGGAAAAATTTTCTCTGCTTATAATTCCATGCCCAGTGAAAACATTTCAGAAACAAAATCACAATAAAAACACTTTCAGAAAAACACAACTGACACATCCTAAAGGAAAAACTACAGGAACTCTTTATAAGAATGATCACATTTGGAAGACTGAAGTACAGAAAAAACAAGGCTAAATATGTGAGTAAATCTAAATGAATATTGAATTATTTAACCATAATTTCCCAAAGAGATTATACATAGATATAAAAATACAACACATAAAAAAGAATATATATGTGGGTACTGATAGAAGCCAATAGAGTGGAAAGTGGATGATGATGATGATAACAAGAGTAATAATACTTTTTTAAACTTCACACCAAAGGAAAAAAGAAAAAAAAGGCTAAAAGGGAGAACAGGAAAGATGAGACAAATGAGCAAATAAGTAACTATATAACTTACAAATATTATACAGTCCAATCAAAGACAAAATTTGCCAGACTGGATTAAACAAAACTATCAACTTTTTACAAAAGTATTTGTCTAGGTTAGTTTTCTAGTTGTTGAGACAAAATACTCAACACCCAAAGTTAAAAGAGGAAAGGTTTATTGTAATTCACAGCTTGTAGAGGTTTCAGTTCATAGTTGGCTGGCTCCAAGGCAGAGTGGCATGACAGAGGCGAAACAGCTCATGGCAGGCAGAAGACAGCAAGGCAGCAAGCAGCAAAGTAACAAAGCAACAATCAGTGAGAGCAGCCTTCTTTCTGTCCTTTATGTTTTATCCAGGCTACACACCCTTAAAGCAGGTAACGCTCACACCCAGGGTGGGCCTTCCCATTATTCACACCCAGTACTATGCCAAACCAATCAGTAGACTAATTTAGTAATCACATACACTTAATGGCAGCATCAAACACTGTAGATCCAGCCATCTCTGAAAAGCCCCATCTGTGACCACAAGAAGCTTTGAGGGGACATCTAGACACAAGCCATAACAGTCTTTAAATATAAAGATATAGAATAATTGAAGATAAAAGGTCACTATGCAAGCACTACCCTAAAATAAAGCTGAAGTAGTCAGGTTCATATGGACAAAAGACATTATGGCAAAAATATTAATAAAGCTAAGTAAAGATATAAAGAGGAAATACGATAGCTCAATTTACCAAGAAGACATGCCAATTCTTAAAGCATATGTTCCTAATGACATTGATACAAAATATGTAAAGCAAAAATTGACAGAATTAAGTGGAAAATGATAAATCCATAAATTATTAGATGTTTTAATGTACCTCCTGTATAACAGATTAATACAGAAAAATAATCAGCTATTACAAAGTTAAAACAATGTGATTTTAAAATCTTAAGTAACATTATATAACATAGCACTAGTAATAGCAGAATCCATATTCTTTTGGAGAGACCACAGCAGAAGTGGAATCAGGCTAGAAATCAGTAAAGAAAAAGATAACTAGGAAATTGTACACGTTTAGAACTTAGGTAATATATTTTTTAAAAACATATAGGTCAAAGAAGAACAACAGAAAATACAAAATATTTTAAACTGAATTAAAATGAAGATCCTACAGCTAATCTATATAACAGATGTGAAGAAAATCTATAAATCAATTCTCTATGGTCTATCTCAATAAATTACCTAAGAGCAGCAAATTGAACCCAGTGAAAACAAAAGGAAGAAAATCATAAAATAAGACTGTAAGTTCATGGAATGTTTGCAAACGTAAAACAAAGAATACCAACAAAGCCAAAAGATAGTTTTTTGAAGAAGACTCGTAAAATTGACAAACCCTAAGTGACACTTATCAAGCAAGATACAAGGTAAAAGGAACAAATATCTAATATCTAAAAAGAAAAGAGGACATTACTAAAGATCCTTCAGGTACATTTAAATTATAACTTTAAGCAAATAAACTTGAAAACATACATGAAATGCACTATCCACAATTGAATTCTCCCAGATAGCTGAGGAAAAATTAACAATAATCTTACATAAACTATACAGAAAATAGAAAAACAAGGAACACTCTTCAACTTGTATTATGAGCCCAGTTTATCCTTTATGCCAAAACCTGACTTATTAAAAGTAGTCCAGAACTCTCTCATGCAACAAATGTAAAACATTAAATAAAATATTAACAAGCTGAATCCAGTAATATATCAATGCTAAAATCAGTTTATTCCAGGAATGCAATGTTGTTTTAACATTCAAAATATTAATTTAATATAGTTAACCAGAATAACAGAGTGAACAACAAATCTCTATTATCTTAACATTCAGAAATACCATTTGATAAAATACAACATCTATTTATTTTAAAAGTCCTAAATTATAAATAGAACAGAACTTTCGTAACATCACGAAGAGTACAAAAAAGTCTAAACATCACAGAAAATTACTTTTAATACTGCAAAACTTTTCTTCTGAAATCAAGACAGAAAAAAATATGTCTATCACTATTTCCCATCAACACTGGAAATCCTAACAAAGTATGAAGCAGGGAGGGGGTGCAATCAAATGCATAGGATTGGAGAAGAATGAGTAATATATAAATATTCTTAGACTGTGATTATACTATTCAAAATAACCTGTAAAGTGTTTGAATTAATCAAGGAGTTTAGCACTATTGCTAGACAGAAAAATCAGTTATATCGTTGATACTATACTTACAACGCAATATAAAATTTACAAAACAATAGTTTACATCAGTATTAAAAATATCAAATACATATAAATACATGTAAATAAAGTATTTTCTATCTTTGGGGTGATACCACACTTAATTATTGTATTTTACAATAAGTATTGATCTCAGATAGTTTAAATCTTCCTTTCCTATTTCTTTAGGACTCTACCAGTCATTCTTGGTTATCTGAAATTCCATATAAATTTTAGAATAAGACACTAAATCTTCATCAAAAAAAACTAACTAAATAAGGTCTGCTGTTATTTTGATTGAAATAGTGTTGACTTTATGGGAGAATATTTACGATTACAATACATAATCTTGCCATGCATGCATGGTATAATCTTCCATTTATTTAGATTTTCGATTTCTTTCAAAATGGTTTCTATATTTCTAATATACAGTGTTAGGCATTAACAGAGTGGGTGGAAGCTTTTCTGAACATTGAAAAAGAATAATTATTAGGAAAAAGCACAAAAGACAGAAGGGATCATGTTTTGCAGATAACGTGTCAATTCTTGACTTCAGTTTTCTTTTCATTTATTTTTATTTTTTAAATCAGAATGAAAGGACAAAGCAGTCCCTCAAAATATAACTGAGATGGCCACAAACGTATCATGTACAACTTGTGGATAACCGTATGTGCCCTCAAGAGCCGTGGATGGCTCTGTAGACTGAGGTTTTTCAAACTTCATGTTACGAGCTTAGTCAATTATCATCAACCTTGTTTTTAATAGATTAGGATCGAAGTTTTTCAGAGTGCAGTATGAACAGTAAGGTTGAGCACTGTTTGCATTATGCTTTTAAACTCTCCACACACATACACACATGAACTATGTACATGTGCACAGACTATGATATGGAACCTGTTTCTAATCATTGAAAACAGTCAAACATACTTGAAAAACTATGCTTTCTAAAGTACCAATAAATAATCCCTTTTCCCCTTAGTCTCTTTCCTAACAAGTATTCTTTCAATTTTCAAAAGAATCCATCTATTGATTTCTAACACCGTAAATTAGAAATATAGAAAACCTTTCAGAAAGAAGTTAAATGGAACACTGTGTCACCCATGGAAAGGAAAAATATACATTATAATGATACCAATTCTCTCATAAAGTCAAAGCTATCTCCATCAAAGTGTCGAGAAAATTCTTAGAATTCTCATTGTGATCACATTATAATAACACAGTAGACCATTAATAGGTTTTGTGTAGTTATATCACTTTTGCTTTAACTCAGATGTCCACCTTAGTTTTGTGAATACGAAATATGTGATAGAATAGAATTGAATGAAAATTAATTGCGAAAAACTCATAATTAATGAACCCATTTAAGACACAACTGTAGGTTATGAGTGAGTTAAATAGAGAAGAATGTGAGGACAATGCAAGGAAAGAAACAAGAAGGCAGCGTATCTGAAAGAAGATGTTCAAGAACGACTCGGCTTTAACTCAGGAGGGCATCGGAGGCAGCATACACCCAGACGGGGGTAGCAGGCAGGACTGGGCAGCTGACGAAGACAAAGGACAGCTGTCTAGCAGCTGTCCTGTAGCCAGACTGCCTCTTGGCTCCCACCTACTGGTGCCTTTCTGTAAACCACCCCTGAGCGATGTTCCTTTGTTTTGTTTTGTTTTTTAATTTTTCACCAAGAACATGTATTGGTACACTGTATACATAATGATCACATTTACCATGGGTATTTTGTACCTGTACATGATGCATCTTGGTTCCCTCCCTTCCTCCCCCTTCCATTCCCCCCCTTTCCTTATTTACAGCAGGTTTATTTACATTTTCCCATTTTTTCCCTTTTCCCTTCCTTCTTTTCCCCCTTTCCCCTTTCTAGTTCTCCTCTCTTTTGAATGTTATCTTTCTTTTACCTAATATCTATTATAACTCTTTGTCTTTATGTACATTTGTGGTTTCTTGTATCAGAGAAACATTTTGATGTGTACTCATGAGTGTCTGATTTATTTCACTTAAGAGTATGTTCTCGAGGTGCATCCATTTACCTACAAATGATTCTAGTTTATCCTTTTTTGTGGCAGAATTCCTTTTCACATTTTACCTGCTCTGGTCTTCCCAATTCTCCCTTCAGTGCCTGGACATTCACCCTGCCACAAATCTATGTCTGACTCTCCAGCTGCACCCCCAGTACCACCTTGGCAATTTGCTCTCCCGGTTCTCTGGGTCAGGACCAGCATCTCCCATACAATGTCTACCAGCCAGCCTCAGGTAAGGTTTAGGCAAAGTAGATCACTATTAGTGAGAAATAGGAAGGAAAGCAACTTTAAACTCAATTCCTAGGTGTGTACTGCCCCACCCAGAAGATGACCTGTACGTTGTCAAGTAACTCCATATGGCCTAGCAATATGAAAGATATTAGCATTATAACAGAAATGATAATAATGCGAGTTAACATTTATTTAACACTTACTGTGTGCCAGGCATTGATACCAGCACATTACATGCACTAAGTCATTTAATTTTCACAATAATACTGAAGTAAGTAATGTTATCCCTATTTTTCAGATGAAACAAAGAACAGGATTTTTAAGCAACTAGTGCACAGGAAGAATAGAACTAAGGGCTAACTAGTAAGTATGAAAGAAAGAGAGGATTATTGATTATTCACAAAATGAGACTTTATAATTTTTTAATTTGCCTTTAGTTAGAGCTACAAGAGTTCATGTGCACTCCAGGTAAAGAGATATTTAGACTCTTAACTGCCCTAACTTGTGAGCTTTTGTGTGACATTTGTAAAAATGCCCAGTATCAGTCTCAGAAGGTTTTTTCCTTCTAGAAATATTTTGCTACAGTAGCTTCCAAACTGGACCTCATAACAAAATGTGGGAAGCTTTCTAGAGGACCACCAGGACACTAATCCAAAATACCAGGAACTTCATCATTAGGTGACTAAAATTTACTCAACTTATTTGATACGGGTCAATCCTCAACCTTATTTTAGGAAACACAGCAAAGACTGGTGAATGGAATATAGTCTAAAAGTCAATTAAATAAACCATTTAACCCATACATCCAAAATCACTAAAGGAAAAAAGCCATCGAATCCCAAGTCTAAGGAGATACTCAACTCTGGGATGAGAGCGAACATCAGATACCTACATTAGGTAGTGAGAATCAGATAGATGGCGGCTTCTCCACCAAGCTGTTCAAGAACTAAAGAAGTTACTCAGAGGTGGAAAGACGAAGAAGAAACAGACAGAGGGCTAGCTATCACTAACCGACCTGAAGAGAGACAACTTTCAGACCAGCATTTAGATACAGCCTTTGTGATGTGCAGTCACACCACAGCCTGGCCCAAAGTTAGTGATATAAACAGAAGCCAGCTCCTGCTCACACCTGTTTCCAAATGCCAGCCAAGAACTCATTTTTCAGACCCTCTTCATCCACAAGAAGCCCTGAGAACATTACAAAAATTTAAGAACAGAAAGGTCAGAAAGCTCAAACACAGTATACAGACTCTCCTCCTCCCTAAAACAGCCATTTGGTTAAAATCGATGATAATAAAAGAGTTACAATTCTGCACAGTTAAAGAACAACCAGTTGACCTTTAAATGTGCTGGTCTGAACCCAATCACCTTTCAACAACCATGAAACCAGCACAAAGCATACTAACACACACCAATTATTTTCACAGTGTACATGACTGAGCTCACTACATCCTGTTTAGAAAACAGAATAATGTTCATTTTCCAAAAGCCAGACTCAGAGGCTGAGTGTCTCTATTGGGTGGATTTCCCTTTGGTAACTGTCTCTAAAAGTGCTGCTGGAGAAGCGTTTCCTTGAAAAAGCACAGTACCTTGAAGAAAAAAAAAAAAAAACCTTTTTCATTTTGTTTAAATTCTGTCTATGAAATAGTTTTCCCAAACTTTTAGAATCTCAACACTAAAAAAGATCTGGGAAATAAGTAATTACTATCCTTAGTTAAGAACCTTCTGTGCCAAATATGTAAGAGTTTAAAAAGAATATACTCCCCCTGAAAGGGTGAAACTCTGAATACTACTTTAAGCAAGTGCCTTAAAATTCAGAGATTCAAAACTAATCATTGAAAGAGTGTCTACTCCCTAAAATAATTTTTTGCCTTCCAAGAATAGTTTCCATGAAGTTCCTTTAAGTGATAAGATTCCTTCATGTCTTTAAAATGTAAGTGAATTTATGAACATTCTGTCATACACTATTTTTAAAAAATTTATTAATGCACATTAGTTATATAGGATAATGGATTTCACTTCAGCACATTTGGACGTGACTATAACACAATTTGACCTAGCGCATGTCACTTTGGTGCCACTTGCAAAGACAGACACTCTAAATGAAACACTGTCATTCAGCTTTATAGCCAGTTACAAGACTGTCCTTTCTCACCTCTGCTGTCCTTTCTCTTTGACCTCTATGGTCCCTTGTGTCCCAACCCATTGAATTCCTCGAGTCTGATTTTTCTTTGTTTCACCCTCTGCTTTACACTGAGATTTCTGAGAGTCTTTCTCAAATCTCAAAATCCTCTCCCAGCTTCTGCCTCTAGTCCGAGACTTCTAGCCTTGCCCCTGTCTGTCAACCCACCCTTGTGCCGATATTTAACTTTCCTCTTGTTCACTTGTGTCTTCTTGTGTCCAGGAAACAGATGGGTTAGGATCCCACAGCCGTATAGGTAGCGCCCTGTTGGGGGAGGCCAGCTCCTCACCACTTTTGCTTTGGGGCTGCAGAGGGAGGGGCCTGATTCAGGAAAGCAGGGAGGCCTTGGCTGGGCCTTGCTCACAGACCGTGTCAGAGCACCTGCTGGCCCAGTGCCTTGCCCAGACGCCCCTGGAACTCACCGTCTATTGGGACCACCTGGCAGCGTGTATAGTCCCAAAGACTCCTTCAGAACCAGAGTCAGAGCGGAAGCAGAGTAAGTTCATTCCTCAGACATGCCAGCAGGACGGGCAGACAGGGCTCCCACAGGCCTCCCTCACTGGCCACGACCTACTTCTCTCTCAGTCCCGAGAAACAAAACTCTGTCACCAGCTTCTTCTAAGCAGCCGCTAATTCTGAGCCCTGTGCCCACCGCCAGGACTGAGCAGGCACTCAAACTGACACCAACTTGCAATTAATTCCCCTCGTCCCCATTTGACCTGTCCAGAATTGGGAATCAGGAGAAATGGAAGTGTCCCGTTGCTACCAACCTCAGCTCAGCCTCCAACAGAAAAAACACATCACCCAAATACGAGGAGGGAAATGCAGCCAGGCTCCCATCTGGCTTCTTAGTTATTCGCCCTGAATGCCGTGACTAATCCCACAAGTCCCATCATCCCCGGGCTGTGACACAAAATGAGGCCCACAGACCTACGAGCTGGCAGAACTGTATGGTGATATAATTCGTTGACACATTCTGTTTTACTCATCAGAGCACACAATTCAACTGTAGATGAGTTCTGTTCAGGCTTTCCAGTCTAGCCACCACTTTCCCTCTTTCCTGCAAGCACCTTCCACATTCCAACTTCCACCAGAAAAGCAATGTAGTACAGGGGGAAAGTGCCTGGAGGCAAAAAAAAAAAAGAAAAAACCCACTAGAGTTTCATTTTCGGTATTGTTACTAACTGACACTGGCCAAGTCGCTGAAACCTCAGTTTTACCTTCTGTAAAATGGGGATAATATCCACCTCATGGTGTGCAATGAAGGAAGCAAATGAGATCAAGAAAGTAAACATACTTTTAAAATCTAAACAGAACAGGGGAAGGAAAGGAGAGAGACGGAGGAGAGGAAGAAAAACTGAAAGAATCTACCCCCTCCTTTTACACTAGCAGGTGAAATCGAATATTTAGACAGGAAACCTAAAGAAAATAAGCCATAGATAACAATCTCAGCACCTGTCAAAGACAGTAGCCACTGCAACCTCCAAAGGCGGCTGGGAGCTCAGCCTGGGCAACACACTTGGCACTCCTGGGTGCACGGGAATTGGCACTAGAACCTTGAGACTTTGAACTGCAGGAAGAAACCAAAATGCTCTCCTATTTCATTCCTCATAGTATAAAAATACCAGCCACAGGACAAACTTCCAGACAAATGCCCCAGAACTTAACTTACTTTATCTCCATGGCAAATGAACTCCAGGAGAAATTTCAGCTTTGTGTGTTCTGCTTGGTCCCATTCAAACGGGAAGTGCTGCTCGGAGCCCCGAAATAGAAAGCAGGAAGTCAACAGAACTGATTTCTCTAACTTCCCAAATGCAAATCGCCACACTCCTTTATAGAAGAGAACTACCTTAAGGTGTAAGCCTCCTTTTTTTAAAGGGGGTCCTACGCTGATTGTGTACAGAAAACATCCTATTCCAGGAAAGAAAGAAAAGCTCCCTCAGCTTCCTTCCTCAAGGAAGCAGGACGGGCGGAAGTAGACTGACAGCAAAGCAAAGACTGCTGAGGGGTTTCGGTCAGAACCAAGCTGACGCGGGAGTGAAGGAAGCGCCCCTGCGAGGAGCAGGCCCCGGTCTCTAGAGAGAACGCTGCTCCTCTAGAGAGATTTTCCCCGAGGGAGCAGAACTGGTCTCCCCTCCCCTCTTCCTCATGACCCTTCAGAATAGCAACATTTTCTGGAGTCCACTGAAACTCTCAAGTGGAAACTCCAAGCTCTGCCCCACGTATTCCTCTCTCATCAGTCTCTGTCCCATACCATCATCTCCACCTTCATGTGCATAAAGTCAGCTAATCCCCCAGCAGGGCTGCGCTGAGGCCTGTCACACCTCACCATCTCCTTAGCCGGTTCTGGTCTGGATGTTCAGTCCTCTAATCTTGCCTGCTCTTTGGCAAGACTGCCAGATGAATCTGTGCGGCATGCTGTATCTTCAGTATTCTCTACTCCAAAGGCTGCCACAGCCCCTTAGTTCCGATCAAATCTGATCTGCTAAGCAAGTGGTCTTGCCCTATCTACCCAGCTTGGGCTGCGTGTCAGAGCAGAAAATGTGAGCCTTGGGGCCAGAGGGATGGGGGAAGACTCCGTCTTAGGGAAGCTTTGTCTCTTAGTGGCTAAGGGAACCTGGAAACGATGAAGCCGCTCTGTGTCTCAGCTTCCTCATGGGTGGAATGAAGACAGGAACACCTATCTACATAGTTACTGAGGATTCAATAGGATAACACAGCCCAAGTGGTCCTAGTCCTAGTGGAGTTCAATAAGAGGAGGAAGATTTAACGCTTACAGAGTACTTACTACATTTGAGCCCTGTTCAAAGGATGGTACATATGTCTGGGCAGGTGTTACATTATTATTAAACTCTTAGTGTGTAAGAGGAAACTGAGGCAAGAGAGAGTAAGTAAAGTCACAGAAACCACAAAACAAATCAGGAAAAGGACAGCTTTGCACCAGCATGTGACTGCACAGCCCACACTCAACTCCCTCTCCAGTGCAGCCCACTTGTGCCACTTCCTCTTTTCCCCGCCTCCTCCTGCCACTCCGCTGGTGAACACAGCTCACGCGGCCTCCCCAGTCCTGGCCGTCCCTCCGGCCTTTTGAGCCACCTCCCAGCATCCCCTGTGGGGTGCCATGCAGATTCTCTCCCTTCTCACCAGACATCGTGAAGGGAGAGACCACAGCATTCTCTGCGTCCCCGCAGATCTCTACAATCCACCTCACCCTCACTTGTGGCTTGCACTAGTTCTCCAGTTCTTTCCACAGTCTATTCCTAGAAACAGTATCAAAACTTGGCCACATCCCTAAATCCCAGCAGAAACAAAAGTATTTCCACCACCTCGGCTGCCATCAGCAAGCCAGCGCTCGTAACTTCCATTCATTTATCCAACACACGCACTTAGCAAGCATCCACCATGCACATTTTGTAGATGCAGATTACATGGGCCTTGTCTTCTAGGAGCTCACAGTCTCAATGAGACCAGAAAATTTAAATAAACTTAGTAAGTACCAAATGTTTGCTCGTAGCGGCATCAGTCTCTCTGGCTCTTTTCAATCTTGCATTTTCCATGTTGTGTCTTTCACCAGAGCTATCTCACTACACCAACCTTTTCAACTTGGCACGTCCCTGTGACCTACTTGCTCGCCACCCATTTCCTGAAATCACCCCTCAGCTTACCTCACTCCTTTCTCCCCACCCCTAAAACAAGCCTACCTCCCACTGACAATGACCTAATTTTGTCACTTCTAAATTCAAAAACCATAAAGGCCAGTGAACCCAGCGCAGGGCCCTGAACCTGCACAGGTGGAGCTGGCTGGGACTCGCCATTCGCTCTTGCCATCGCTGCATCCTCCTCACACACACACCTCACTTCAGAAGCTCCAGCCGAGAGAGACTTGGAGCGGCTCTCCTACAACGCCGCCCACCCCTATTTCCCATTGTTCCCTTTGCCCACCCTGTGCTCCTGTCCCTCCTTTCATTTTGTCTCTGGAATTTAGATGCTTTCCCAAGGCTTAGGTCAAAAGTCACCTCCTCCATGCAGGGGTTTTTTTCATTCTCCCACAATGTGTGATGGTCTCATCCTCTGATTTGCCTTAGTTATATATTCATATCTTCTCTGGGACACTTAAATTCTACCTTGCATTACAAACACCTGCACATTTATCTTAAGGGCTGTATCTTTGACTTAATCTAAACCTCGGTTGGGTGCCTAGCACAGTAATATATGCTCAGTAAATAATAAATATGTTTTATTTTTTGTATGTAATAGAGTAGGAAAACTATTTCATTGAAAACCCAAGCAAAACTCTAAGTTTTTTTCTTTTACATGATTAACACTGGTAATAATTCATTTTATGTGTCAACTTGCCTGGGTAAGGGATACCCAAAGAGCAGGTAAAATATTCCATCTGAATGTGTCCGTGGGGTATGTCTAAAAGACATTGGCATTTGAATCAATAAACTGAATAAAGAAGATCTATCATCACCAATGGGGGCAACATCATTCAATCTGCTGAAGGCCCAAATAGAATAAAAAGACAAAGGAAGGTGACCCTTCTGTCTCTTCAGGGTTAGACCTCATCTGTGCTTGGGCACTGGAACTCCTGGTTCTTGGACCTCCAGACTCTGGGACTTACACCAGCAGCAGCCCCCGCCTCCACCCCCAGTTTCTCAGGCCCTCAGCATCATCTTGGGAGTTACACCCTCAGCTCCCTGATTCTCAGGCCTTTGAACTTGGACTGAATTCCACTGCCAGCTTTCCTGGCTCTCCAGCTTGTAGACAACATATTGTGACACTTCTCAGCCCCCATAATCACATAAGGCAATTCCCATAATAAATCTCCTCTTCTCTATCTATGTATTTCTTGTTAGTTCTGTTCCCCTGGAAAGCCTTGACTAATACCTCTATCTAATCATTTATCCAATAAAATTTTCATTCTCAGCAATAATTTGGGCACTAAGGGTACAAAACTAAAGACGCAAGTGCCTGCACTCAATAAACTTATGTTCTGTATCAGAGCGACTGGCACAGAATACAAATGAAATAACAATATACATGCATAATAATACAAATTGCAAAATGAAGGCAATCCTATACCAACTAGATGTGTGACCACAGGCAAATCACTTACCCTAGGAGTTCAATGCTCGTAAGCATAGAAGGCACAAACCCTGAGCATTCTGTGAATTTCTGATCCTAACCATTGTGTGGCCCCCTTTGCTAAGGGATGGCACTTCCGTGTTAGTAAGTGCCAATATATTTACCAAAAAACCTATTAATGATGCTCATTAATTCTAGAGCAATCAGGTAAATGGCAGCTAAAGGGAGCTAAAAAGATCAGCTGAAATTAATAATTAGAAAATGAGACAAATGAATTATAAGTACTTCATTAGTACCACTAGATAAATAAATCAGTGAAACTCTTGCGGGTTCATCCTAACAGGGGAGCAGCTGTGCACGAAGGTGTGACAGACACCATCCTCTGGGCTCCCATATTGGACCACCAGAGATTGAAAATGTGCATGGGCAAGCCAGCCTCCCCGCTGCTATGTGGGCAGGGACTTCTTTCTGTACATCTCTGCATCTGATCCCCAAGTCAGTAGGAAATACTCAGTACATGTTTGTGAGCAAAGCAATCAGCATCATCGATAATTGTGTGTGTGTGTGTGTGTGTGTGTGTGTGTGTGTGTGTGTGTGTGCGCGCACGCTGGGGATTGAACCCAGGGCCTCATGCACGCTCTAAGCACATGCTCCAACACTGAGCTGTAACTCCAACCCCTATATCAGGAATTCTCTGAGTATTTATACACACCAAGCCCAGAACTACAAATGGTATGGTTCCGACCATCAAATAAGATCAAAATAAAATTTAAGGCCCCAACTGCAAACCATGCTTTGTTCTTAGATAAGGATTATTATCAAAGAAAAACAACTTAGCCAGCAGGAAATACTTTGAAACAACCAACCCTCTTTTTGCATCATTCAACCCCTGTGAGAGGGCATCTTGGCCCACACAAAGGCCCCTTCCTTTCACGTGGCGTGCCACATCACATGAGCTTTCCGGGCCCCTGTCCCCTTCACACCCTCCAGCAGAGCCCCGTCCCAGACGCAGCTTCAAGGCTGAGTTCTCCTCTGCCTCAACCTTTCTCCTTGGCTCTGCATACCAAATGGCAAAAGAACTAGTCTGGCAAGATCAAACATTGCTCAGAATGTAGGAAGGAAAAAGAAAATGAATAAGCAAAACCAGAAGCAGTCTCTGCAGGCTGTGAACAAACACCTCAAAACTACCCCACATCACAGATGTTGGCCTGACCTGGGTTCAACTCAGAGGCTGCAAAATAAGTGGGAAACAGCATAAAGAAACAAAAGTATTCACATTTGGTAAGCTAAAATTATAAGCTCAAACAGCACTACTTGAAGATGAATCTGATCATTTTATGTGGAATATATAGAAGAGGAAAAGACAAGAAGCCAAGAAACCAGAAGCTCAAAGGGAAAAGAGATGATTATATGTGCCATGTAGGAATCACTGCCCAGCAGTGAGACCCTGCTCAGGGTGCTCCAGCAAATCCTGTGCCAACCACGCAAGGAGGTGCCACTGTCCCCATCGCACAGATCAGCTTGACCAGCACCACGCCAGGCAGGCTGATAGGAAAGAACGGGAGCAGTGAGCCAGTGACTGTGGTGAGAGAGAGGAAGTAATCAAGGTAACTAGGCAAGTCCTGCACATGTCTCATCTTTTCTTCCCTTGGCACTTTCATTCTAAGGGGCAGGGAGAAAATGGCAGAAATTAAAAAGAGAGAAGTAAAAGGAGAAATCCTCAGTTTCCTAAATGAGAAAAGAGAGATGAAGGAGAAATAGAAGGCCACAGCTTCACTTTAAGAACTGAAACAGATTACTCTTTCACTCTTGACACTGTAACATTCCAGAAGCATTAGAGTTTCATCCACAAGATACACTTATTGATCATTTGACTATGCAAACAGTACTGGAGACACCAGAGAAGACCTTGACCCCAGGGGCTTGAAAGGACACAGCACAGTAGTGTGCTTGATTAATACCTATCCATCTTGGTTCTTCCTCAAAACCCAGAGTTAAACAGACACAAGCCGCTCTATACAGAGAATTAATCTGTTGCCTCAATTGGCATTAAGCAGAAACCCATTAGGACAAGTTCAAATTAATTAATATACCCAAACAACTCAATACTAAAATACTGATCTGAATTGGAAATCACTCTGAAATCTGTGTTAGTCCTTATAGGAACTTCTAAGTGAACTGTCTATATCAATTTATTCAGACTCCCTGTTAGCAACCAAAACCCTCACAAGCTTGATCAGAAAATGGCAAAAAGGATCAACTTGAACAAAACCGTGGGGGTCACTGTGATGGCCTGTGGGATGTACTCTGTGATTGGAAGCATCAAGTCTAACCGGCTCAGTTATGATTTGCTTGAGACTTCTTCCTCTAACAGATAACACAAGTACGAAGTCAACAGACAGAATTTGCTCTTCTTTGGGCTAGTTTATATATTCCTTACACATTCAGCCTGCCTCACAGTTGCATGAGTGCTCTGAGAGAGTACACAAGAATGAAAGAAGACACTTTTCCAGAATTTTCATGAGACACACTAGGCAGTTGCAGGTCAAAGCAACATGAATACACACGTTTCATGTGTGTATTCACATGAAAGGTAAACGTTTCTGAAGACCACTTACAAGCATAGGTTACGGGAGCCAAATGGCTCCACTAGTTGCCACACTGAGCAGGTTTTATAACCCTCTCCAAGGCTCAGTTTCCCCTTCTGCAAAACTGGATTTACAATGCCCACCTCATACACTGCTGTGAAGCATTAGTAAGGTAATGAACATAAAACACCGAATGCATAAAAGCAGCTCAACAAGCACTAGCTACTGTTGTCATCATTAAAAATACTAGTTTTGCTCTGACTTCTATTACTACCACGCCTGCCACAGCTACTCCTCTCATGCCGTCACGATACGAAGGTATGTCCCTTCTCAGCTGCACTTCGCCCCCTACCTTCACCATAAGGAGGCCCCCGGGCTGTCTGAAGTGGTCCGGTCTAGATGGAATCACTCATCTCAGGCGCGGAGGTGAGAAGGCACGCGGTCTGCCAAATGTCACAGAGGAGGATTTCAGACGGAGGAGATGGCCGCAGAGGGAAGTAAGCCTGCCCTGAATAAAGCAGATAAGTTTGCTCTAAAAGCTTTCAAAGCTGAGGAAGGGCACATGCTCATAGGTCATATGATGAGCTGGAAAGTGCCTTAAGAATACTTGTTACTCAAAAAAAAAAAATGCAGCAGCTTTTGAATAGGCACAAAAATCTTATGCCTTCCTCTCGTGTTATTTGGAATTTCAAAATAAATTTAGTATCAAGAAGAAAAAAAGTTGGATGCATTGGCAACTTTGAAAAAAATCTTATTTAGGTCTTGAAAGATACATATTTCTTCTTTGATCATGTGGCAACAATGTGAGCCCTGAATCTGCTTGCTCACCATTTAGCTTTTCTTTCCTAAGGCGCGGGGAGAGCAGAGCCTGCTGCAGGTTATTCTCGGCTCCAAGTACGTCTAACGCTTAATTCTCACCCGGAGTCTGATATATCCCATGCGGGACCTCGCATGGGATATGCGTGGGGTTGCTTACTCCCAACCCCAAACTTTACAGACAAGGGGACCTGAGACTCAGTGACTCCCCTTCAACCATCTCACTAATTGGCGAGGGAAGGAAAGAGGAACCCTGCTAATAGAGAGAAGGTACAGAGGAGGAGCGGAAAACGACAGCAAGCCGTGCCTGGGATGGCGAGCTGTGGGAAATCAAATGACGTGGGCACCTACTGAAATTTCAGCAAGAAAAGGGACTCGGGCAAAGTGATTTTTCAGAAAAAGCACTCTTGCTGCTGTAGACAGAGCACACTAAATTAATTATGTCAGATTCCTTACCTCTGCACCTTTTGCTACCAGAACCCAAAATATATTTAAAGGAAAAAGTTCAATTTTAATTTTTTTTCATTTGAAAAGCTTTTCTATTTATAGTCAGTGCTTAGCCATTTTAGGAATGAAGCTGAAAGGAGGTTTTTTCCTCAGTGGTTACAAATTTGAAGGCTTCATGGCGTAGAGCAAAGTTTGTCTCTTTTTTTAAAGGGAGACAGAAAGTTGCAAATTAAGCACCCAGCAACTTGGAGTCTTTGGGACATTCTCCACGTCACAAGTCAAGTGCCAGTACTGCCACCGCTAAATGTCTCCTCCTGCTGTGGACATGTGACGACACTGAGGGCCCCAGCTCAGGTTTCCTTCAAGGAACTGGTGGTGGGGCGGTTTTCAGGGCTCATCCTGCACCTCTTTCCCTCTTCCCACTACAGTCACCCTGTTTCCCCCAAAATAAGACCTAACCAGAAAACAGCCTTGAAACTAGAGATCAGTTTTGCAGCGTCATGCACAAGGTGCTTCCTCACTACCCTCTTGCTCAGTGGCTAGTTTAAAGGCAGGTAAGCCAAGGAGTACTGATTGGGGCTGGCATTTGTGATCTCTCATTTTCAAGGCTGATTGCTTTCCAGCTAGGTCTTATTTTCAGGGAAATATGGAATGTACACACAAAGATCTGTGTTCTTGCAGGATGCTCAGCAAATATCTGATGATGACCCTGGCCTTTGAGATTTGGCCGCCACCCCTAAATTTCATGGTCTTTCCCCCAAAGGGACCAGATACAAAAAAAAACTTCAAGATTCAAATTTATGGAGCTAATAAGGACACCGACCATATTAGACATGGGCCACACCTGAACAGCCTCTTTTTATCTTTATTACTTTTTTAAAGGCCCTAATTCTAAAAATAGTTACATTTAGAGGTACAGCAGTTTTGGGGCTCCAATATATGAGTCTTTGGGTAAAACAATTTAGTCTATAACAAAGGACGTGGAGAAACAGAAGCCCGTATTGTGCAGAGTGAAATTCAGCATGACTGGAACCTGTGGAGGGGAGCGTGGATCACCTGGCACCTGAACAGGAAGAGGGCTGCGTGCTGCTGAAAAGCTAAGCTCCCCCCAAGTGTCGCGGGTCTGCAATATGGAGACTGGCGCCGGCTACAAGTCCAGACAGAAAAAGGAGCACTGCCAGGATGAACCGAGGCTGCCGTGAGCACCGGCATGGGGGCAAATGCGCAGGCGCATCTTGGAGTAAACAAGCGGGTGTGGCTATAAGATGCTTGAAAGGCCATCCCGGAAGAAATACAGGCCTGGGGTAGAAGACATTACAGTGGTGCAAGTGAAGTGAAGCAAGGTGGCACAGGTGTAAGATTCCTTCAAGAGTTCCTGCCCTGGAAGCAGGAATTAAGATCCAGCAGGATCGCCTTCCACCCTCAGTTGCTGAGAAAGGACAAGAGGCTGGGGCCTGGCGAGGCTGCTCTGGAGGAACGATGGAGCCCCCTGAAATGAGGAAGCCATTAGTAATCCCGACTGCGTATAACTTGGGAGACGCCCACCAAGCAGGTGTGATCACCCATACTTTACAGACAAGGAAACCGAGGCTCAGAAGAATTCATTTCCCCAGCTCCTCCAGCTGGGTAAGAGGTGAAACCAGAATTTAACCCACTCCTTTTTAAATCTGAAGAGTTCACATATCTTTTATAACAGCAAGAGCTAAGAAATCAGTATGAGATAGAAACCAAGGGGCTGCAGGGGACGTGGAATAGACTTAAATGTTGCTTTCTACACTGTTACGGTTTGTGTCTAGATGTCCCCTCAAAGCCTCACGAGGTTTTGGCCGAATCTAGAGCGTATGATGCTGGGATTAAGAGCGTGTGATTACTAAATCAGTCCACTGATTGGTTTGGCACCACCCTACTCCTGGCAGCCTGGATAAGATATAAGGGGCAGAAAGAGGCTGGCCTACCCCTTGCTTGCATCCCTTGCTTACCTTGCTGCCTTCTGCCTGTCTGCCGGGCCACCCTGCCTTGGAGCCAGCCAACTGGGGACTGAAACCTCTATGAACTTTGAGCCAAGTAAACCTTTCCTCCCTTCAAAAAAAAAAAGATTCAAATTTATTCTGTTCAGCCCTTGCCCTGTTCAGTACCAAGGGCTTTGCCAAGGGAATAATCCTAAAGAGCAACACGAATACTATATGTACATCCATGTTTGAGTTGCCATCTGAAACTCAGATTAAATACAGTTATTCCATTGCACATGCTGACCAACAAATGGCAGGTTTTCTCAGAACAAAGGACACTCCTTTCCTCTTGAAATCATGGAAAACAGTTTGGGTGTGGGTGAGGGAAGCTTTAGTGTTTTTATGTAGAAAGGGTTGGGGTAGAAATCTCAAAGAGAGGTCCAGAGGACTTATCTTTTTATTTTTATTATATCTATTTAAGATATACATGTTTTGATACACATATACATAGTGAAATGGTTACTGTAGCCAAGCAAATAACCTCTGTATCACCTCATACAGTCATACACATGCACGCGCATGTGTGTGTGCGCGCGCGCGTGTGTGTGTGTGTGCGCGCGCGTGTGTGTGTGTGTGCGCGCGCATGTAGTGTTTGGTTCACATGAAGAATATCCCCCAAAGGCCTCATGCGCTCATAGGTGGGGTTTGGGGAAGGTGACTGAATCACGGAGACAGTACAGCAGGGATGGGGAACCTTTTAGAGTCTTCAGTGATACAAACAGCCTGCTGCGGCATGTGTGAGGTAGGTTTGCGGCTGCTGCCCTCCAGCTAAACTTGCTGTCAGGAGCGGGGCCTGGCTGGAGACAGGTCACCAGACATGACCTGGAAGGGTGTATCTGCCTCCCTGGCTCCACTTTGCACCAAGCTCTGCTTCTCGGCCACCACAGTGTGAGCGGCTGCCTCCCTGGGCCTTTCCAAATTACCTTTCTGTCTTGGGCTCAGATCTCAAAAAGAGCTCAGATAAACCTCTCTCACATCCCTTAACTTGCATTTGTGTTTAGCAACGAGGAAAGTGACAGAGACATAGAATAAAAGTACGAGAAATCCTCTCAGCACGTTTTCAGTATGAAATAGTGTTATTGACTGTAGTCTTCATGCACTACATGGGCTCTCCAGGCTTACTAGTCGTACTCACTAAAAACATGTGCCCTGTGACTGGCACCTTCCCATTCCCCCTCCTTCACTGCAGGTAACCACCTTTCTACTTTGAATTTGGGGATTTTATTTTGTTCAGTTTATCCACATATGAGAGAGTTCATCCAATCTTTTTCTTTCTGTATCTGGCTTATTTCACCAAGATTCATCCATACTGCCACAAATGGCAGGGTTTCCCTAAGATTAAGTTATATAGATACATAGATAGATTGATGATAGATGCATAGATAGATACGTAGATAGATAGATAGATAGAAAGATAGAGATATGTCACAATTTCTTTATTCATCCAGACATAAGCTGTTCCTGTCTTGGCCACTGTAAATAATGTTGTGTTAAACATAGGGCACAGGTATATCCCTATGAGGTGGTGATTTCATTTCCTTTGGGTATGTTCCCAGAGGAGGGATGGGTGGCTCTCTGAGTGGTCCTATTTTTCATCTCTTTAAAAACCTCCACAGTTTTTCACACAGGCTGCACCTATCTGTCTTCCCATCAACAGTGTACAAGGGTTCCTTTCCTTCTTATCCTGGACAACACCTGTTATTGCTTGTCTTTTATAGATTAGCCTTCTAACAGGTGTAAGTAGTATCTTGCGATTTCAACCTGCATTTCCCTGATTATTAGTGATACGGAGCTGTCTTAACTAAGCTGTCTTTTTTCTCGTTGCTGGGGCAAAATGCCCGACACCCAAAGTTAGGGGAAGAAAGGTTTATTTGGCTCACAGTTTGTAGAGGTTTCGGTCCTCCATCAACTGGGTCCGAGGCAGGGTGGCACGGCAGACAGGCAGAAGGCAGCCAGATAACCAAGGAATGCAAGCAAGGGGACTAACCAGCTTCTTCCTGTATTTTATATTTTATCCAGGATACCTGGCTTTAGGGTGGGCAGCACTCCCACCCTTAATCCTAATACCCTTAATCCTAGCGTCACATCCTTGATCCCAGCAGAATATGCCAAACCAATCAGTGGACTAATTTACTAATCACACACTCTAGATCCAGCTACCTCTTACCGCATGAGGCTTTGGGGGGACATCTAGACACAAACCATAACAGGAGCATATTTCCATATACCTGTTGTAAGGGATTTTTTTTTTTGCAGCAGTGTTTGCAAACACATGCATTTTATGTGAACTGCGTGTTTATCATGAAGCTTCTTAAATTTTATCAGAAAAGCCACATCAGCATCAGCTAAGTGAAGCTAGAGATGGTGAAGTTCCTACATCCAGGCAACCCCTTTGCCTTCCCACTGGAGATCGAATGAAGAGATGAAAGGCTAAAGGGAAGGAACTCAGGAAACGATGAAAAACTGATGTCTATGAGTCTGCTCGGAAGTCTTCTATGTTGTTTTGGCTCTGGGAGCTTCCAAACACAGGCATTTAAGTAGCTCAGATCCCTTGCTTAGAGTGGTTCAAACAAATCATTTCATATTCATCCTATTCATATCTTATGCTGAGCTTACAAAATGATGATGACAGATTGCTTTTTTAAAGAGGTAATACTGCAAATGGTACAAAATTCAAAAGTTATGCAAGAAAATATGGTGAAATATAGTCCTGCTTCCCTCCTCTATCTAGCCACCCAATCATGGTCACCGTTTCTTAAGTAACTTGCAAAGCTGTTCTATGCATATACAAGTATAGACATGTATACATTTTATGGCCAACATAAAAGAAAAGAATAGTTTTAAAACTTCTCTGGGGCATGCTAGGAATTGAGCTCAGGGCCTCACACATGCTAGGCAAGTGCAATACCACTGAGCTACATCCCCACCCTTCTTTCATTTTGAGACAGAGTCTAAATTGCCCAGGCTGGACTTAATTTGTGAGCCTGCCGCCTCAGCCTCCCAAGTACCCAGTCTCACAGGTGTGTGCATCATGCCCAGTGTCAAGCATTTTTTTCTTTTTGAGTCATAAAAATGAACTTTCTCTTTAGTTCTATTGATGTAGCTCTCTGTACACCAGGACTAGAATGCTGAGACAATTAAACTGTACGTGCTCGTCAAACCATTCATGCTACCATTACTATTCTGATTCAAAATTTTTCCTGACTATTCCTGCTGTTATATTTCCACATAACTTCAAAATCAGCTGCTGTGAGCATGTGGTCCTTTCTTCCTTTATATCCTGGCACTGACTGTTCTTTTATGTACGGAGGTTATTGATTTTTGTATCTAGCTGCACTATTCAGTTCTCTTGTTTATTACTCTTGGCAGTGATATTTAATTTTCTTGAGTTTTTCAGGCACTGAGTTATATTATCTGCAAATATAATTATTTTGCCGCCTCCTTTCCCATCTGTACATCTCGTATTTCTTTCTTTTACCTAAAAAGTTGGCTGCTTTTGATGTTTAATAACATGGAATTTCCCTAATTCAGTGGGAATTTCCTGTTTGTCCAGGAAGCATGAGCCAACCTTTGAAGCAAGACAAATGTATTGATGAAGGCGCTATAAATTTAGTTCTTTTACGATGTGTTTCTCATAATCAATAATTAATTTTCACAATAAACATTTCAGCAACCATGGGTATGAGCATATGGTTTTATTGTTTGGATATGTTAATAAGATAAACTTCATTAGTAAATTTCATACTATTTAACTTTCCTTCCTTTTCCGAAATAAACCTCACTTGGTCCCATGATTCTTTTATTGTTACCTTAGAAATTGTTAATACTGTATTGAAGATTTCTGTACTGATAGCCACAAGAGACATCCTTTGTGTTATTTTTATTGCTCCAGACTTTGGCACCAATATAATCTCCACCTCATAAAATGAAATTAGAGGCTTTTCTTGTTCTAGAAGTTTAAAAATCACTGGAGTGATTGATTCATTAAAGTTTAAAGAGCTCACTCGAGAAAGCATGTATACATGATAGTTTGGGAGGAAAATAGTCTTTTAATGTCTTTTTTTTTCCCCCTCTTGGATTTGATTTTTTTTTAGATTTTCAACCTTTTCTACAGCCAGCCTTGGAACCTTATCTTCTCTTGAAACTACATATTCTGTCCAGGTTTTTAAATTTATTTGCATATCGGTGAACAAATAAATCTCCTATAACTTTCTCTACTTGTGATTATTTCTCTGTTCTCTCTTATTTCATTTCATTTTCTCCCTTTTAAAAATAAATGATCAAGCCAGGCATAGTGGCATGCACCTGTAATCCCAGCACCCTGTGAGGCTGAGGCAGGAGGATCACAAGTACAAGCCCCGCCTGGGAATCTTAGCAATTTACCAAAATCTCATATCTATCTAAATTAATGAATGAATGAAATGAATGAATGAATGGGATATGTAACTCAGTGGAGAGGCCCTGGGTTCAATTACTAGTACCACCACCACCCCCCCCAAAATGTTGCACCACTATATAAAATAGCCAGAAAGTGGAAGCAACCCAAGTGCCCAACACCAGACAAGCAGACAAACATAATGTAGTATGTATATAAAACAGAATGTCATTAAGACATAAGAAGGGATGATGTTCTGATACATCCTATAACATGCAGGAACTTTGAGAAACACTATGCTAAGTGAAGGAAGCCAGACATATAAAAACAAATACTGCATGAGTCTACTTACATCATATATCTGAAACAGGCAAATTCCTAGAGACAAAAAGTAGATCAGAGGTCCCAGGGATGGGAGACAGCAAAGTGGGTGGAGGTTTTCTTTGGGGTGACAAAAACCCTTGGAAACAGTGACGAGGGTTGTACAACATCATACATGTAATTCAGAAAATGGCAGAGCAGTGAAGAACAGAGCAACAGCCTCTCCAAGGTTTATTGTCCAGATGCTGGAATACAGCACTGTGAGGAAGAGAAAAAGGAGGTAAGTGGGTTCCCAGGACCCAGGAAGGACCTCAAGCAAGAATTGAAGTCCCTGGAGAGAGTCGAAAGAGAGACCTCAGCGCGGAAGGAGGAAGTAGTGGGCAGCGCTTTCCCCCGGAGCCCAGGCTCGCGACATGGGAGAGGCAGCTCGAGCCTACAGACACACAGTGACTACCGGCAACTCCAGAGGCCCCCACGGAAAGACACGCCAGTGGAACGGAGCAGTGGACATGGTGGATTGCAGTGGCTGGTGAGTTATTTGGGTTCAGATGCTGCCCAGGAGAGGGCAACTGACCGGTCACCATCTTGGAAAGGGGCCGCCTAAACTCAGAACTCAGAGAAGATGCCTGTGGCTCTCTGTGCTGGGGCAGGGTGGAGCCAAGTTCAAGTCAGCAGGAGGTCAAGGAGCCAAGTCCAAGCCAGCGGGAAATGCACAGTGTGTCTCTAGCTGAACAAGTCAGGGTCCAACCTTGCGGCCAGAGACTAGGCTGAACTTCAGTAGAATTGGTGGGGAAGTCTTGCTGTTGAACCCAACTGGGATTACTATCCTGCCATAAATCTCCTCGTGGAATTAATCAACACGGTCCTGGACCTGCCTACTCTGCCTACCAGTGACGGCAGAGACACACCTGGAAGCAGGTGTGCTTTTTCTGTTGTTGCTAGTTTGTCTTTTGTTTTTGCTTTTTTTCTCCTCTTTTTCCTAGTTTTTTCTTTTTATATGAATGTGAAATTTGTTTCTAGTTTTTTGTTCTTATTGTTTTGTTCTGTTCTTGTTTTTATTTCTTCCTTCTGTCTTTCCCTTCTGTCTTCTTTACCAGTTTCCCAAAGTTTGTATAATCTTCTCTACACTCCATCCTTGCTTCTCATCTCTTCCTCTTCTTCTATTTCTCTACTTTTTCCTCCTAATCCCTTTTGAATTTTCTCTCCTGAAGATAAAATTGCCATATTGAGAGCATACTTACTGTATACAAGTTTCTGGCTTATTTTAGATACTGTTATATAACCACAAATCTAGTTCATATGGTTAGAGGTGGCAAATGAATAGTCCCCACAGTGTGTCATTTTCTAGGCTGTGTTTGATGCTATTATTATTACTGATTGTACTACTTTAGCCAAGGTGACAGAATTGCTCTAATCCGTTGTTCTTCCTTGTATGCCAAGACTGAGATTGCCTGGCTGTCATAAACAACACTATAGGCCAGGGCCAAAGAACCAGGGGCTAACCAAATAGACAGCAACTTCTCAGCCCCAATAAATTGAAGAGGTAGGCTCTTGCAACAGACTCAAAACCCAAAAGCCAGCTATACCTGGAAGACGTCTCTGAGGAAGTAGCCATTTCCAAAGGGTTCTCAATACTGGCTATAAAGCTACTGCCATAAGCAATTCACAAGTATCAACTCAGTAATTAAACTAAAGAAAAAATGGAAAATGAGAAGACACATAAGCAAGACACAACCCCAGACTTCTAGCTCACCAAAGGCACACCCAAGGGGCAACAAGGTGGAACAATCCAAAAGCCACCCACCCAGACTCTTGGAAGTGTTAACAGTGGAAGTCACAAAGCAGATGAATGAGGCTCTAGAAAAAAATCCACACAAATAATTTGTCACATAACTACAAAAATGGTAACCAGAATGAAAGACATGATTAGTGACTCTAGAGCAGATACAGATTAAAAAAATAGAGAAGTTTAGGAAAATGATGGAAACCATGAACACCCAACATAGGAAAGAAATGGGAACCATGAAACAGATTCAAACAGATACTCAGGAGATTAAAAATTCCATTGAAAGTATAGGCAGCAGAATGTATCAATGTGAGGACAGAATATCAGCTATAGACAACAAGATTGCAGTTTGTGATCAAGAAAAGAAAGAGTTTTTTAAAACAGTAAGGGAGGCTCGGGATTTAGCTCAAGTGCTAGAGCACTTGCCTACCAAGCACAAGGCCCTGAGTTCAATCCCCAGCAATCCCCGCCAAAAAATGGTAAAGGACCACATAAAACATTGTACATGTAATGATTTTTCAGACATAACTCATGGATTTAGCCATTTCTAACAGCCTTATGTTCTGTCTGCCTCTGTGGGCCCTCTTGCTCTGCTCTTCACTGGCATCCGTGAGTTCCCAGGTACTCTCTGGGAAGAACCTTGAGCCTCTTCATTAAGTCCTGTGAGTTCACACAAGGAAGCTGCTCATAATTTTCAACTTTTTGGTGGCAAATTGTTAGTGGTGAGGATTCCTTTATGTCCCCTGCCTCCTCCTCTTTGTCTCGCAATATCTTTGTATAGATCTTATAGATCCAGGAAGCATGTTCTTCCTGGCCCTGGGAGGTGGCTCATGCTGAGAATGGGATAAGCAGTTCCAGCCAAGCAGGAATTCTCCCTTGTTCCAGGACAAACATGTGTGACAGGATTATACATGTGCATTAATTGTAGTTTTTACCCTTCTCCAGCCAATAGGCAGAGCAGCTACAGAGCAAAACCCTTGGCCTCCTCTTCCACCCTGCCCCACCAGGAGACAGACCAAATGTAGCACTGCCACATTTTCATTCAGCTCCACTTCCCCACTTTCCTGTGAATTCAAATGGGAGCCAGAGATGCTGTGGTACTCCAGATGTGTGTGTTTACTTGTGACTCCAAAGAAGAGGTGGCTGCTTTTGCCCTGAGAGTGCCACCTACTTAAGGAAGCAGTTCCCCACCAGCTCTGCTGAGACGCATACCCACAAGTACTTCGTCTTGGAGTCTTCCTGTGCCCATGCATGATCTTTACTGCATTGTGAGCCCTTTCCAGATATTATCTTTCAAGAGTCTGAGTCTTGTCAAAGGTGAAATTCACATATCTGACACTCTCCTCCCTGCCTTTTTCCTGGCAGTTTCTAAGGCGAAAGGTAGAAGAAATATCTTTAGTCTGCACTTTTAAATGGAAGTCCAAGCATTTAAAGGAAATAAAATCCCCAGCATTTAAGGGAGGTAAAATGAATTTCAAAGTAAATATTAAAAACAGCTTTCAAGGAGGGAAACGTCTTGTTAGGGAACATATCCTGAGAATTGATCGTGGAAGGGATGGAATAATTACTTTACCTCTGCCTCAGTGGCTGGCATGCAGACTACACATCACCTATGTACATTCTAGTCCCTCCCTGTGACATCTGTTTCTCCCCAGGCCCCTGCTTCACCTTCTCCTCGCCCTTTAGAATCCTTTGGTACTCACATTATGGCCCAACATCAGCATAACATGGGAATTTGTTAGAGATGCAGAATCTTAGGACCCTCCCAGGCCCAGAACAGGAATCTGCATTTGAACCCAGGTGGTTCACATGCACATAAAATTTTGAAGCACCACTGTGAATCTCAGCTCAAGACCCACCTCCCTTCAATGTTCCAATCACATCAAATTGCTCTGTTGTACATTCTCATGAAACATTCCTTCTGAACACTCACCCTGTGCACTTATTAGGACAATTCTTTTCTATTCATGCATATTTCCCCTACTAAAGTAGTGCCAGGCCCCGTGGTGACCCCACACCCAATTGATAGACATTTGCCATATGAGTGAATGAACGTGCACAATAATGTGTTTGGTCTCAGAGCACTTTTTGTTGAACATAGCCCTCCCCCGCCCTCCCCCCAGCATATCATCCATTCCTGCATCAGCCTGGATCATCCCAACCCAGCTTCTGCAACTGACCCAGCTTGATGGAGCAGGCCCTACCCAAAGAAATGAGGGAGTCAATAAGTGAATAATAATATCGCAAAAAATGGAAGAAATGCCATCATTCAGACCAGTTCTCCCACGTCTCACATACCTGAAAAATGGCTCAAAGAGATTGTTTCCTGAGTGCTATTTTGGAAAATATGAATACAATCTCTGTGTGGGAAGGGAAGATGCACCCCACAGACACTGGCAGGGACACATCACCCCCACAGCCCCCGCCCAAGGTGGGTAGGTTGCAGGACGAAGGGCCAAGAGAGAGGAGGGCCCAGCCCAGGCGTGGGAGCTAGGAGTTGCTCTCACCCGCCTCTCGCGCCCGTGCATAATTTCTCCCCACAGTTGCCCTCAGCGGGTGTAGCTGAATTGCCTCTCAAGGTAGCGGGGAGAAGGATACTCTTTTGACGAGCCAAGAATGAAAGGTGATGGTTTAAATCTAGTTTCCCTACTTGGATAATTAAACCTTTGCTAAATATAGCAGGTTTCAAATGAATGTTCACAACATTGAAACAGAACATGCTAATTCTAAAAATACAGACTTCCTTGCTGTCGAAGTCCTCTAGGAGAAAACAGACACTGAATCAAAGCGATGATGTCATCTGCCTGCTCCCCAGCCTGAGCCAACGTGTCCCAAGGCACGAGGTTCACCAGGAAGCAGGGCGCAGCCAGAGCTGTGACCACACCCATGAAACTGAGGCTCATCACAGGAAAGAGCCGGACCAGAGATGGCACAGGCCAAACTGTGGTCCGTGTGGGACCCCATCCCACACCAGATCAAGCCAAGCAGGACGTCCTACGTTACCCAGCAGTTAGGGAGGAAGGAATTTTCATTAGGTCACTTCTCATTGTAGTCCCTGATGTATTTTATTAGAAATGAGAAGTGACAAATGTCTGAGGTGATAGCTATGCTATTTACCCTGAGCTGACCTTTACAGATCGTATCCATGTATCACAGTGTACTCCACAAATACATATACTTCCTAGGCATCGATGAAAAAATTTTATATAACTTTTAATAAAAGGAATGAGACACTCAAGTGAAAGAAACTGGCTTCCTTTGAAAATAACTACAAAGTTATTTTTCTGAATGATTACATCACAAATAGCTTTCACTCTCTACAGATTGAAAATCGCCTATTTTGAAATCTGAAATTCAAAAAGCTCCAAAATAAAAAACTTTTTCTGTCTCTCCATGATGTCACAAGTGAAATTCCACACCAGACCTTCTGTGACGGGTCGCAGTCAATATACAGGCACACCAAAAATAGTGTACAATCGAGTTATTATGTATATGCAAATATTCCAAAATCTGAAATCCTACACTTTTCTGGTCCTAAGTATTTCATGTAAGGGATGTTCAACTCGTACAGCCTCAAAAACAATTATACTTAATTCTCCACCAAAGCTGTTCCCTGTTCATTAAAGTCTACTTTGCAGTTCACTTGGAGTAAAAACAACCGACCAACAAGCCTGCTTCAAAAGGTCGTCTTCGTTTGGTGACTCCACTTCTCTCCCTTTTCTCTTCGGACTCGCTCCAACCACACAGAGAGTTTTTATTGAGGTCGTGATGTCTTTCGTGGTGCTCATCCCGGTTGTATTAGGGGCATGTGAGAGAGCCAATGATTTTCAAGATTTTCCTCCTTCCTTGAAAATCTTTACCTTTCATTCATTTCACTTTAACCCCTCATTCCGTCTTGGTTCTCCTCTGCCTGAAAAACAACTTTGCTAGAAGAGCAATTCCGCATTTGCTTATGTGGGACGACATCTCCAGGGCCTATGTATCCTATTTTCAAAAGACTTGCAGTTTTCAATTATCTTTGTAACAGATATGGAGGGGACTGTGTATGTGGCTATGACAGAACGGCAGCCGCTTTTTATCCCAAGATGATATGTGCATCTTCCATCCTTTATGCAGGCGAGATCTCTTTCCCTCTGTCTTCTAAAAATAGTAATTAGTTCTGAGGCATGTGTGGCTGTAAAATATTCTATGAAGCATTTTCACTTGTATTTTCTTCCATAGAAAATACAGCCCTATTCTTGGCTTCCAAAGAATTTAAAATCATGGTCGTGTGAAGGAAGCATTGTCATTGTGCTTCTAAGTCTCTTTTCTGTTTAAACTATAGGAACCGCCCTACCAGGCCTCCTAGGACATTCTTCTCTCTCCATATCCTGATCTTCCGACACCCACGCACACTCCTGACGGCAGAGATTTTTAGATGAGTTTCTCCATCTTCTGGCTAAGAGTTATCATGGGATAATGAATAAATCCTGCCAATCTGAATCCTTCAAATCTCTCTTTTGAGTCTCTAATTAAACTTCTAACCGGCAGAAAGATAGGTACGAATTTTACCTACAATTTAGCATAGGCCAATGGTTTCCTGATACCATATCAGTATGTGCCTGGTTTTGTTTTAAAAATCTTTTTTGGCAGGGAGATGGGGCACTGCTCAAACTCAGGGCCTTGCACTTGCTAGGCAAGTGCTCTACCACCTGAGCTAAATCCGCAACCCCTTAAAAAAAAATCTTAAGACTTCAAGATGGGCTTAACCCGATATCCTTGGTTCTAGATGATGAAACAAAAGCCAGTAAAGTGATTTGCCCAGGGCCTCAGAGTGCCAACAGCAAATCAGGACTCCCTGCATCCCTACCTCCTGCTTGCTACTTGCCCTGAGCTTTCCAGAGTTTTATCTTCCACTGGGGGAATGTGTTGCCCAGAGCCCCTTCGGCTACACTCTTGGTCTTAGTGTTGGCATGACATCTCTAGATGATTCCTAAGCATTGTAGTTCCTGCTTTATATCTGGTCAATTTGTCCATTTATCTGCAGTGCTACCAAACAGAATCCATTCAAGTCTCAGAAAAATGTCTCTGGCGTATTTAGAGTTGATCATTTAAATCTGAAGGAGAAGGGGCAAGTTCTGGTATAGCGGCTTGAACAGCAGTTTGGTTTTTTTTTTTTTTTTCTCACTTAAGAGAGTTATTTCATATCATCTTCCTTGGAAAGGTTGATGCTTGCTTGTTTCTCTAGCATCAAACACGTTCATGTTGTCAACCATGATCAGCTAACTCTAGGTTTGAACTACAGGTCTGATTTTCTTCAAGGGAGCCTTCAAGATTTCTAATTTCTCTTTCTTCTGGAGAAGATTTATATATTCATTCCAAGTTATAATCTTCAAGTTTTTTCTAAATAGGCTAACAATCTCCATAAGCTTCAGCTTACCAACTTCATCTGTAGTTAAGTCTTCGGATTTTTATAATGAACAATCTTGCAGATTTCTTGGCTACTAAATTGATCTTTTATATAAATCTTTTCTAATGGGGAAACCAACACTGAAGATGATCAGAAATAATACTTCTACTTCCCTCTGGTTCTTTGGTCTAAACACATCTCTTTCACCTCCATGAAATATGACTAATGACTAATTCTTTCACAATACTTCCTAGCCCTGCCCACACCCATCATATAGAAATTTTATTGGCATCATTAATACTTTATAAATTCAATTTATAAGTTATTTAGACTGTTCCACCTTCCTCAAGGGTAAATACCGGATTTTTCCCCTTGTACTCACTGACCTAGCATAGCGTAGTCAGTCAGTAAATATTTCTTGTGTTGCATTGCTCACTTTTCTCTAATTTTTCTTGAACTCAGTCTTCTGGCCCAAAAGAGAACATGGTCTTCCACTAGCCTCCATAGCATTCCAAAGTATTTGTAGACCAGACAATGGGAGAAAGCAAGATCTATTTATCTATTTATCTATTTATCTATCTTTTGAAACAAATTTGTTAGTGTGGATTTGTCCCACAACTGACAGGTATATAAATTTTCATATGTCTCCACTTTTCCAAAATTAATTCCAACAGGAATCCTTTTCCACTAGGGTTACAGGAAATCCAACCTCATTTTTTTTAATTTTATTTTAATGGTACATTTTAGATGTACATAGTGATAACATTCATCATAGGGGATTTGTACCTGTACATGATATATCTTATTGCTTCTTTTTTCCCATTCCCCTCCCCTCCCTTCACCCCCTCCTCCCTCCTTATTTACAAAAGCTTCATTTACATTTTTCCTTCCATTTCTTATTTCTCTTGTCCCTCTGTTCTTTTTCCCCTTCCCCTCCATTGTTCCCCTTCCCGTTTGTACACTTTCTTCCCTTTCTCAATATAATACATTTTAGTCTTTATTTACACTTTCAGTTTCTCACACCAGAGAAACAATATGGTATTTAAACATGTGTGTCCGATTTATTTCACTTAAGAGTATGGTCTCAAGATGCATCCATTTACCTAGAAATATCTCAAGCTTATCATTCTTTATGGCAGAGTAGTACTCCAATGTATTAAAAAAAAACCACATTTTCTTAATCCATTCTGCTGTTGATGGACATTTGAGCTGCTTCCAAGATTTAGCTATTACAAACTGTGCTGCTATAAACATGGGTGTGCATATATCGTTGTGGTTTGATGCTTTTAATTCTTTTGGGAAGATACTAAGAAAGGGAATAGCTGGGTCAAATGGAACCTCTAGTCCTAGTTCCCTGAGGAATCTCCACACTGGTCTACACTCCCACAAGAAGTGGGGAAGTGTTCCTTTTTCTCTGCAGCCCCTCCAGCATTTGTTATTGGCTGATTTGTTGATAACAGGCCTTCTTTCTGGAGTGAGGTGGAATCTCAGTATTGTTTTAATTTGCATCTCTCGAAAGACCAGTGATGTTGAACATTTTCTCATGTCTATCTGCTATTTCTATTTCTTCATCTGAGAAGTGTCTATTCATTTCTGCTGCCCACTTTTGGATTGGGTCTTTAAATATGGGGAGTCCGATTTTTTTGATATCTTTATATATTCAAGATGTTAGTCCTTTGTCAGAGGAATAGCTGGCAAAAAATTTTTCTCACTCTATGGGTTGTCTCTTCACTCTGTTGGTGATGTCTTCTGCTGTGTAAAAGCTTTTTAATAAGATTAGATCCCAGTTGATGATTCTTCGTGATATTTCCTGGGCAACTGGGAATTTGTTCATAAACTCCTTGCCTACACCTATGTCTTCAAGAGTTCTACCTATTCTGTCTTCCAACAGATTTAGTGTTTCTGTTTTAATATTTAGATCTTTGATCCACTTTAATTTTCAACCTTAGTCATTTTTAGGTGACTGCTACCACCTACCTCACCCACCAACACAAGAATAATGGGCCTTGTGAAATTTACTTGGGGATATAACATGCCTCTAGACTGCTCCTCAGTCTATCATAGTCTTAGTACCTCAAAATATATTGCCCAACTCAAATGGTTTATTCCATGGTGGATGATTGTTATTCACAGAATAGCTGTCTCCACTGGAATCTCTGCCCCGTCCCTAGAAGCCAGTGTTACATACCCAGTCCCAGACACCACCATCAAGGGTCTCAGCTCCGACACCTTCAGGACTCAACTTCTCCCCTTTGACTTTCTTGTCCTCCCTCAATGTCAGTCTAGTTCAGTTGCTCCAAAAGCACAGAACCTTGTAACAAAAGTCTCTTTTTCAACTTCTCCTGGGCAAAGAAAGCAGACATCTGCACAAAATCCTTCAGCTATCCCTCAAATGGTAGGAATAGGAAAATAGAGGGAAAAATTCAGAAAAAGACAGTTATTTTTCAAGGAGTCCATGCCCTCACAAAATAAGCTACTCTCACTGCTTACCACATCCATGCTTGAAGAATTATTAAACATAACTATGAAATTATTCCAGAAAAAAGTGTAAGAAGGTTTTTTTCTTTTGTAAAGAATTAAAGACAAGTAATCAGAGAGATGTAGGGCCAGGAGAAATCTATTTAAGTGATGTGAAAGGCTGATCTGCTTCTCCCACTCCACAATTCTTAAAATAAACTATCATCTTCTCTCAAATGAGAAATAGTAACCGTTCACAAGAAGCCTACTTTATTTCCTGCTGTTTCCATATTAGTGACTTTCTTGTCCTCCAGATCAATGTACTCAGATCAGAATGACTGAGAGAAATTTGAATAATCATACGTATTCTAAAAGTCTGCTTCCACAATATTTCAAGATTTTTCAAATAAATTTCTGAAGAAGTTAGACTTTGAGAGGAGACTGGTCATCTCAAGAAGGCTTTCACGTTTGTATCAAAATCCTTGAACCTGCAATTGCTCTGACTGGAACTCATTTGGAATCTTCAAATTTATATAATCTTACATTACATAAAACATACATTACATAAAACACATTCGTACCTCTAAAATTTAGTGGGGGCTTATGTTGTGTTTAATTTTTCCAAGGGAGCCAGGAAAGGAATCTAGCAGTCTGACACTTTTATGAGATGTACTTGTTCTATATTCTGAATCCCAAACATTTAGTGTTCAAAAGAAAATACTTAAAAGGAAGCAGTGATAATACATATTGACTCTTCAAATAATGAAATTTTTAATTACATGTAATATATTTTGTAATAAATATGTAATTTACAATTGCTAGAATTACTTGAACTTTTTTTTAACCAAGACCATGTATTGGTACAATGTACATATAATGGTTACATTCATCACATTTATTTTGTACCTGTACATGGTGCATCTTGGTTCTCCTCCCTCTTTCCCATCCCTCCCCTCTATTCCCTTCCCTATTTACAGCAGGTACATTCACATTTCTCCATGAATTCCCTTTCCTTTTTCTATTTCTCTTTTCCCTTCCTGCTTCTCCCCCTCTCTCCATCCAATGCGCCTCTCCTTGGAATATTATCTTCCTTTTAGATTATATCTATTACACCTCTTCATCCTTTTTTATATCCATGGTTTCTCATAGCAGAGAAACAATTTGATGTGTACTCATAAGTGTCCAATTTATTTCACTTAATAGTATGCTCTCAAGGAACATCTATTTACATACAAATGACTCTAGTTTATCCTTTTTTATGGCAGTGTAGTACTCCATTGTGTAGAAAAACCACATTTTCTTTAGCCATTCATTGGTTGTTGGGCATTTAGGCTGTTTCCAAGTGTTGTGGTTTGTGTCTGGGTGTCCCCCCAAAGCCTCATGGGGTAAGAGATAGCTGGATCTAGAGTGTGTGATTACTAAATTGATCCATTGATCGGTTTGGCATTGCTGCTGGGATCAAGGATGTGAAACTGAGATTGGGGGAGGGAGCGCGGGCCGCCCTGGGGGCAGGTAGCTTAGATAAAAGATACAGGAAGAAGCTAACTAGCTGCTTGTTTGCATTGCTTATTTGCATACATTCCTTGCATTTTCCTCACTTTACTTTGCGGCCGGCTGGCTGCCGGTCTGCCACGCCGGCCCGCCCTGCTTCAGACCCAGTGGACTATAGACTGAAACCTCTGCAGATAGTGAGCTAATAAACCTTTCTTCCCCTAACTTTGGGTGTCGAGTATTCTGTCCCAACAACGAGAGAAAAGTAACTAAAACACCAAGACTTAGCTGGTACAAATTGTGTTGCTATAAACATGGTTGTGCATACATCCCTGTGGTATGAGGATTCCAGTTCTTCTGGGAAGATCCCCAGTAGGGGGATAGCTGGATCAAATGGAACCTCTAGTTCTAGTTGTTTGAGGAATCTCCATATTGATTTCCACAGTGGCTGGACCAGTCTACATTCCCACCAACAATGGAGGAGTGTTCCTTTTTCCCCACAGCCCCGCCAGCATTTGTTATTGGTTGATTTTTTCATAAACCTGGTTCTTTCTGGAGTGAGATGGAATCTTAATGTTGTTTGATTTGCATCTCTCAAATGACTAGTGATGTTGAACACTTTTTCATATATTTATTTGCCTTTTTAATTTCTTCATCTGAGAAATGTTTATTCATTTCAGATGCCCATTTTTGGATTGGGTCTTTGAATTTGGGAGGTTTAATTTTTTTGAGTTCTTTGTATATTCTAGGTGTTAGACCTTTGTCTGATGGATAGCTAGCAAAAATTTTTTCCCAGTCTGTGGGGTTTTGCCCTGCTCTACTGGTGATTTCTTTTGCTGTGCAAAAGCTTTTTAAAAGCATGTGGTCCCAAGCACTGATTCTTTGTGTTGTTTCTTGTGCTGTCTGGGTTATGTTCACAAATTTTTTCCCTACCCCTATGTCTTTGAGGGTTCTTCCTATTTTATTCTCCAGTAGATTTAGTGTTTCTGTTTTAATGTTTAGATCTTTGATCCACTTTGACTTTAGTTTAGTACATGGTGAGAGACTTGGACCTAGTTTTAGTTTTTGGCATGTCGCAAGCCAATTTTTCCAGCACCATTTGTTAAAGAGGCTTTCTTCCAGTGAGGGTGTTTGGCTCCTTTGTCGAAGATGAGGTATTTGAGTGTGTTTGGAGCTGTTTCTGCATCCTCCAATCTGTTGAATTGATTTTCAGGTCTGTCTTTTTGCCAGTACCATGCTGTTTTTATCACTGTTGCTTTGTAGTATAGTTTTAGGTCAGGAACTGTGATGCCCCCTGCCTTTCCCCTATTGCTTAGGATTGTTTTTGCTATTCTTGGTCTCTTGTGGTTCCAGATGAAGTTCATGATTGTCCTTTCTAATTCTTTGAAGTATGTTGGTGGTATCTTAATTGGAATTGTATTAAATCTGTATAGTAATTTAGGAAGTATGGCCATTTTCACTATGTTGGTTCTTCCTACCCAGGAACATGGGATATCTTTCCATTTTCTGATATCCCTTTCTATTTCCTTTTTTAGAGTGCTGTAGTTTTCAATGTAAAGGTCTTTTACTTTGTTAGGTAGATTCCTAAGTATTTTATTTTTTTGTGTGCAATTGTGAAAGGTATATCATCTGTTATTTCTTTTTCAGTGGGTTTATTGTTTGTGTATAGGAATGCTATTGACTTTTGAGTGTTGACTTTGTATCTGGCAATGCACCTGAATTTAGTTATTAAGTCTAGAAGTTTTTTGGTGGAGTTTTTTGGGTCTTCTATGTAGAGTATCATGTCATCTGCAAATAACGATAGTTTAACTTCTTCCTTTCCTATCTTTATTCCTTTTATTTCTTTCTCTTGTCTAATTGTTCTGACTAATGTTCCCAGAACTATGTTGAATAATAGTGGTGATAGTGGGCAACCTTGTCTTATTCCAGATTTTAGTGTGAAAGCTTCCAGTTTCTGGCCATTTAGTGTGATGTTGGCCATTGGTTTGTCATATATGGCTTTTATCAGATTTGGATACACACCCTCTATTCCTAATTTCTGTAGGGTTTTTATCATAAATGGGTGTTGAATTTTGTCAAATGCTTTTTCTGCATCTATTGAGATGATCATGTGATTTTTGTTTTTGACTTTGTTGATATGGTGTGTTACATATATTGATTTACATATGTTGAACCATCCCTGCATCCCCGGGATGAATCCTACTTGGTCGAAGTGTACAATCTTCTTGATAATTCATTGTATTTTGTTGGCCAGTATCTTGTTGAGAATTTTCTCATCTATGTTCATTAGGGAAATTGGTCTGTAGTTTTCTTTTTCAGTTGGATCCTTTTCTGGTTTTAGTATTAGGGTGATGCTTGCTTCCAGAAATGATTTTGGAAGTACCACTTCCTTTTCAATTTCATTGAAGAGTTTGAGGAGTAGTGGTATTAGATCATCTTTGAATTTCTTGTAAAATTTGGCTGTGAAGCCGTCAGGACCTGGGCTTTTCTTTGTTGGTAGGGTTTTAATTACCTCTTCAATTTTGATAGCTGATATTGGTTTGTTAAGTGTTTTTATCTCTTCTTGGTTTAGTTTTGGTAATTCATATGTTTCTAAGAATCTGTCCATTTCTTCCGTGTTTTCCATCTTGTTTAAGTATAGGTTCTTGAAGTAGTTGTTGATGATCTTTTGGATTTCTGACGTGTCAGTTGTGACTTCACCCCTTTCATTTTTTATTGCATGGATTTGGGTCTTTTCTTTCCTTTTTTTGATAAGGTTGGCTAGGGGTTTGTCTATTTTGTTTAGTCTTTCAAAGAACCAACTCTTTGATTCATTAATTCTTCCTATTGTTTTCTTGGTTTCTATTGCTTTGATTTCAGCTCTGATTTTAATAATTTCCTCTCTCATGGGACCTTTGGGTTTGATTTGTTCTTCTTTTTCTAGTAGCTTGAGGTTCAGCATTAAGTTGTTTATTTGAGCTCTTTCTGTCTTCTTGATGTGGGAGTTCAATGCGATAAACTTACCCTGTAGCACTGCTTTCATTGAATCCCATAGGTTCTGGTATGTTGTATTGTCATTATCATTTAACTGTATAAATTGCTTAATTTCTTTTGTGACCCAGCTGTTATTAAGCAGGATATTACTTAGTTTCCATGTGTTTATGTGGTTTTTTTTGGTTTCTGTTGCCACCAAATTGTAGTTTCATTGCACTATGGTCCAATAGTAATGCATGGGATAATTTCAATTCCCTTACATTTACTTAAGTATCCTTTATGAGCTAGTATGTGATCTATTTTAGAAAACGACCTGTATGCAGCTGAGAAGAATGTGTATTCTGCTGTTGTATGGTGGAACACTCTGTAGACACCTGCTAAGTCCATTTGTTCACAGAGTTGATTCAGTTCTGATATTTTTTTGTTGATTTTCTGTCTAGTTGATCTGTCTGTTTGTGAAAGTGGGGTGTTGAAGTCTCCCATTATAATTGTGTTAGTGTTTATTTGATCTTTCATGTCCCTTAGTATTAGTTTTATGTATTTGAGTGCCCCAATATTTGGTGCATAAATATTAATTATTGTTATTTCTTCCTCTTGAAGTTTTCCCTTGAGAAGTATGTAATGGTATGTAATGGCTATCTTTATCCCTCTTGATTAGTCTTGAAGTTTACTTTGTCTGGGATTAGGATAGCTACCCCTCCTTTTTCCTGGGTTCCTGTTGCATGAAATACTGTTTTCCATCCTTTGATTTTCAATCTATGTATTTCCTTTTGGGTTAGCTATGTCTCTTGTATACAGCATATTGCTGGATCTTCTTAATCCATTCTGCTAGCCTGTTTCTTTTAATAGGTGAGTTGAGCCCATTTACATTGATGGTTACAACTGTTATGAGTTGACTCATCTTTGTCATTTATCTTTTCTCTTGTTGGTTCTGTGTTTTACCTCAGTTCAACTGCTTGTCTTACCTGGTGTGTTTTTGTTTGTGTCCTTGTAATTGTAGTTAACTCTTTCCTTTTCCAGGATCTCTTTTAAGATATTTTGCAGAGGTGGTTTGGAGGTCATAAATTTCTTCAGTTGTTCTTTGTCATGGAAGTATCTTATTTCATTGTTGAATTTGAAAGATAGTTTGGCTGGGTACATGAGTCTGGGTTGGAGAATGTTTTCTTTTAAGGCTTGAAATACTTTACTCCAGGCTCTTCTTAATTTAAGGGTTTGTGTAGAGAAATCCGCTATGATTCTGATGGGTTTACCTTTATAGGTGATTTTTTTTCTCTAATAATTTTCAGTATTCTGTTCTTTTGCTGAATTTCTGGAATCTTGATTATTATATGTCTTGGTGTGATTTTATTTTGGTTATGGGTAATTGGGGTTCTATATACCTCACTTATATGTATATCAAGTTCTTTTCTCATGCTTGGGAAGTTTTCCATCATTACTTCTGTAAATAATCTTTTCAGATTCTTCACATTGTCTCCTGCTTTTTCATTCACTCCTATTACTCTTATATTATTCTTCTTTGCATCATCTTGAAGCTATTGTAGTGATTTTTTATTTTCTCTAGCTATTTTTAAGAGGTCTTTCTTTTCATTTTCACTAATTGCTGTCTTATCTTCTAGGACTGAGACTCTATCTTCGCTCTCATTCAGTCAACTGCGTATACTGTCCAGCGAGTTTTTTATGTCTTGGATAGCTGTTTGGATCTGTTTCATGGGTTCCATTTCTTTGCTAAATTGCATGTTCAAGTTTTCCATTGTTTTTCTCAGCTCCTCTGTTTTTTTATCTGTGTCGACTCTGAACTCATTAAGCAAATCTTTCATTCCACTTGTCATCTCTTTTTTGACTTGGATGATTATTTCTAGTCTGATGTTCTCTACAGCTGCGCTTATCTGCTTTTCAACTTCTGCTGCTATCATATCTGAGAGTTTGATTGGGTGTCTTCTGATTTCCTCTATGTCATTGTCCCCTATGTTTGTTCTGAGTGAGCTGGGGTTGTAGGGGTGTGTTTTGCTTCTATGTCTTTTCATTTTCTCTGTATGAATATGTACTTTGCCCCTCTTAGTTTGTTCTCTTTGTTGGTTTGATATTTTCTTTGTGAGAGGTTATATTAAGATTAAATACTAGTGTTCTCCTAGGGAATGCCTGTATTTATGGTTTCTTTTGGGTCTCTGGAGTACATGGCTCTTATGAGCTTTATGTCTTCATGTTTGTCTTCAGTGACAAGGTCATATTTGGCTCTACTTGGTATTGGGGGCTTGGGAAAGGGGAAGGATAAAGAAAGCAACAAAGAAAAGCAAAAAAAAGGGGGGGTGCAGGATAAAGGGGGTGGTCTAGATTTTATTCATGCTTAGATCTAGACCCTGGCGGTGCACAGGCCGGAGGTGGGATGGCTCCGCTTGGGCGTGTCCTCCGAAAGCCCACCAAAGGAGACCCTCACCTGGTGCAAGGTATTCGCGCAGTCAGGAGGGTGCCCATGCTGTTTCTGGGTTCCTGGGTGCCAGCTAGGCCCGCCCCTGTCACAGGGGGACACTTTCCAAGGGAGGCAAGCTGGCAGCAGCCAGAGGTGGGATGGCTCTGCCTCTACTTGAACTTTTAAATGGGTGACTATTTCTAAATCTATCACTAGTAATAGGTGAAAAAAGACTTGTAAGATACTATTTTGGGCTCATTTTCCACTGTATGTCCCCTTCACAAGCAAAACATCAGCTCTATGTTCACAGTCTTAAGGGAGGGATAAATTGAGGCAGAAATGGAGACCTTGCCTAGGGGACTTCCTGGCATTAAGTTTTGGAGGGATGGAGTTAGGTAAAGAACCAAACCTTAAGGCTAAAAAATGTACTGAGATCTTTTTAAATATCTGAGACAAACAAGAAAGGAAAATAATGTCCCACTTCACCCTGCTACCATCCCAGAAGACAGAAACGTTTCCTGTCCTGGAATGAAGCTAGATGGCTGGAAGGCACAAGGGTGACTGCATCTAGCACCCAGGCAGGAGAATCTACCTGGGGACTCTGGGTCCCCTGGCACTCCAGAAAAAAACAGGAAATACTTAGCTCCCCCAAGTAGGGAAACGCACCTCCCAGCCGGGAACCTAGAACGGCTTAGCAGCAGCAGCTGTCATCTCACAAATCTGTACCTGCTGGCACCAGTTGGGTCACTCCCCACAAGTCTCCTAGAACCTAGACACAAGGTGTAAAATAAGAGAAAAGGTGGAGCCAAGCCTGACTCAGATGATTTCTACTGTGCTAGTGGCACGGAGGTTGGTAATAGAAATTATGGTGGAATATAGGGAAAACAAAATTCTGTGGACTGAGGTTCACTCCTGCTATGAAGGAAATACTGAATTGCTACAGTATGATTTTCCAACTAAGCAGAGAAGCAGTTATTGACTTTATTCACTGTTTGTCTATTGGGGTGGGTGGGGGAGGTGGTACTGAGGATCAAACTCAAGGCCTTGCAGTTGCCAGGCAAGCATTCTACCAATTGAGTTAAACCCCCAACCCCTCTTTGTCTATTTTTATTGCATCAAAAACCAACACCTTTTGAGTATCCTTAAAAACTGCTAATGCTTATTACAATCGCAATGCCCACTGGGTGAAGACAGAAAGTTTATTATTTTGTACCTAAATATTTAAAGACATTAAAAAAGCAAGGCATATTTCTACATAATGAAGCAGGTTAGCAACAACAGTTTTGGTGATTTTCTCATTTTTTAATGGGTCCTATGTGTTCCTTGGACAGTTTTCTAGCCATAATGATTGTTATTTAGCTAAATGGCATCGGGAAGCCCAGAGACCTTTGCTTGGAGCCAGTCTCTTCTTAAGCCAGTTTCAGCAGGGGTCAAGCACTGCCTTTCCCTGAAAGAGGAAGTGGCACGGCCTGCTCAGGGTCCAGCCAGGCACAGGGTAGCCATCCCCAAAGTGGCTGTCCTTGGGAATGGCTCACGATCCTGAATCTCCATGACAAAGGAACAAGCTTTTCTTCCTGGTTCCAGTGTGCTTCCCTCTTGACTCCTCTGCTTTGGCCACAGGGATGTGTGGGACCTGCTGAGACCCTGCCAAAACCTTCACTATAACTCCAGAAGGTGGACTTTCCCTGTGCGTCACTCACTTCAGGCAGACTCCGCCACACTGGTGCACTGGTGCCCTGAAACCTAGTGGCTGGTTCCAAGAGCTTTCACCAGCACCCCAGGGAGAAATTCCTGCTGGGCAGCCCTGGTCTACAAGATTCAGCACACTTCTCTGCATTCAGTGGCCTGGACCAAAGTTCTCTACGGAGTTCAGAGAGGCATCTTCCAAATTAGTTCTTCCTTTTTGGTAACTCCTCCCTACATTTGCTATTCCTGTATCCTTTAGAGTTCTCTCTTGCCCCCTCTTTATAGTTAATCAGTTTTCCTTTTTCCTGCTTGTAATACAGAAGTGGTTCCCAGCTCCTGGCTGACAAAGAATTTATATACCTGCAACATGGGATTATGGGATTTAGGTCATGCTCTTGGACTTGAGCAAGATGTTGAGTTCCTTACCAGTGGTGAGTGGAATGTGTATCAAGTCAGGGTTCTCCAGAGAAAGAAAACCAATAGGATATATATTTGTACCTGTATGTAATGTGTGCATTATGTAAATATACAAGAGGTTAAGTAATCGGCTCGTAAAATTGTGGAGGGGTGGGGCTTGGCAAGTTTGAAATATGTAGGGTAGACCAATAGGCTGGAAACTCAGACGACCACTGAAGTCAGTCTTGAGTCTGAAACTTCAGTCTGAATTGACTGTTCATAGGGTGGGCAAGAAACACAGGCAAGTTGAAGTCAAGTCCTTCAACTGATTGATGAGTCCTATCCACATTATCAAGGGTCATCTCCTGTACTCAACATCAGCTGATTGTAGATGCTAAACACATCTTCGATATACCTTCAGAGCATTGTCTAGATCAGTGTTTGATTGGTTCGCTGGGCATTATAACCTAGAAAGCTGACACTAAAAACTAACCATCACAGGATACTAGTAATAAATGGCAAGCATTGGCATCACAATTAGGCTAGGAGTTGTGGTTGGCTGTGATGAGTTTATTAATACAAGAAGTGTCTTGGGGCTCAAGTGGCCACTGCTCTTGAGCCTTGTAGCAGTAATAAAGAATTCAAGCACGATGGGACGAGATGGATTCACTCGTGTCTTGCAGCATCAACAGAAAGACAAAGATAAGCTCACAGTCTTTAACACTGATCTAGACACTCTCTGAAAGTCAGACCATTTCCTTGGAAGTCCTAAGGATGTCTATCTCTTATTTATTAGAGACACAGAGCTTATATTAAATCAAAGAAATTTAAAGGGGTAGGTGGCTAAATTTTCAACATCAGCTTACTTTGTAGTCTCTCAAAGATCCTCATATGAACGTGAAGACTCTGGGTAAGAGAATGGACCTGGGACCCAGAGGACCTGGGACTGAATGTGAGGAATAGGTGAGATAGCCAGCTAAGGATACAGTGATTCCTGAAGCTGCGAGTCTCTTCCTTTGGTGAGTAGGGAGGAGAACACTGCACTTCGGTGAAGAATAGATGGCTTTGTGTTATAGAAAAGTTAAAATATGCATAAAAGAAAGAATATGGACGCTAAGGAGTTGTCTGTATCCGTCATCAATGAATGGCCTCCCAGACCCAAATCCATCCTTTGCCCTGCTCTGTGATGTCAAGCGGTAGTCAGTGCCAGCCAGTGAAATGTTACATTTTGTACGTAGCATGCAGGAGGGACGCTGAAAAGTAGCCAGGAAAAGAATGTTTCTTCTCGATTTTTCCTGGGGTTTTTTGTTCCTGTGGCAGCCACAAGTGGTGTGTAGGTGGTACATACCCACCAGTGACTTTTACCAGAACCTCGGCAGGGTTTCCCAGTGAATTTTACTGCCACCTCAGAGGTAGTGAGAGTGTGACCCAATGGTAGCCACCTTCCAGCTGGTTTTGCCAGAACCCTAGTAAGCCTTTTCCCACTCAAAGTCCTGCCCAACTGGCACCCTGCAGACAAGTATCTGCTTACTGGCCCTGGCCTGTGGCACCTCAAAGAACTTCATACTCAATGCACCACCGCCCCTCTAGAGAGGTCTGGAATTCAGCCCAGTGAAGGGAAGGCACACTTGCCATGTTGGTTCCTTGCATTGGCATTCTTCAGTCCTGGAGGTACTTGCTCTACCAACTCTAAGCTATTTCTGTGTTCATGTCTTTCCTTTTTTTCTTTTCATTCTTTTGCTGTCTATGGTATTTATAAATTATTTATCAAGAGAAACTATTCTTCAGCCCACACACTCAATTTTCATAGTTCAGGGACACAGAGGTGACAAACTTCCGTGGAACTCAAAGAAATTCTTTACATTCATCCAGGTTGTTAGATAACCAAGATAATGTCAAAAATCAGTCTTATAAATCCAATGTAATTATTGTCTGTGTACCACACTTAAGAGGTTGTCTTGGTCAGAGATATTATATATAGTTTTAAAAGTGTTATTTGTTACGATAGGTCACCTAAAATAATTGTTTGGGGCTATAATTCAAATTTTAAATTTTCTATGTCTAAAATAATATGGTTTTCTAAAATATTAAAATGCTCTTGGCTAAACTTACTAAATTAGATTTAAAAACAAAGATTTTACTATATTTTACTAAAATAGGGTCTTGTATTCTCATTGTTAGTCTTTTAGTTACTAAAAAGTGAGCTTTAATTATTAAAGAGTATTTAAATGTTAACCTGTAAAATGTTTATGATACAACCTATGTATCTGAGACTGCAGATACATCCAAAAATAAGATATGCTGTGAGTTTAAGCTTTAAAGTTTACAAAATTATACTAAATAAGGTTAATACATTCAAAGTAACTAATAGGTGCTCTCTTTTATAAAACATGTAATTAGACATTAGTTATTTAAATTTGGTCTTGACATTTAAACTTGTTCTACATTCATTGGTTTTGGTTAAACAAGCATTTTTATTATTGTATACATGAGATACACTTGTAAACTGGGTAATAAACATATCTGTTCTCATTAACACTGTTTCTTTCCTAAACTTATCAGAACTATAAATATGTCTTTAATTCTTGTCAATGTAGTTATATGCCATAAAATCTCATAAAAGTCTAAAATTTTTCTTAAGAGTAAAAGCTAGGTACAAAGATTTCTATATCATTATAACACTGATTATACCTAACCTCATAGTATACTAAATACACTTACGTTTCCCAAATGTAGAGATCTTCGAACAAAACAAACTAAAAATATCTTATCACATTGGTGACTCCCAGCTAGTTGTTTATGATGATAAACTCTTTAGGCTCAAGCATCTGGCTTTGCCTGACTTGTGTTCCAGCTATTTGTGATAAAATGTTCATGCCAATCCAATATAAGACAGTCAGCAGGGCAATGCAAATACGTTTTCAGGCTTGCATTTGTGTGATTGTCATATAATTGTGTTATAACAGTGAGAGGTACCTAAACACTATGCAAGCCACATGATGTCACAATAAAAATTAAAGGTTAGACATTAGCAACCTATAAAGTACACCTATAAACAAGCACATTCTTCTTAAATGAAACTCCATCAAAAGATAACATAAAAGTTTCTTTATGTCATTTTAATACCTTATAATTAGATGACTGACTAAAAAGTTATTCTATCCATACTAGAGATTTAAATGTGTTTCAGAAATAATAATATCATGATTGTCATGCTAAAATGTTATGTTTCCCTTGATCACAAACCTTCTCTACAAAATTTCATCTGTTAAGCATTCTACAAACACTTAACTTCTAAAAAGACGATGATTAATAAAAACTAACAGTTTCCTGGTCATATGATATATTTAAACTGTTCTCCTGGGTGTTAAATAACTGACATTTAGAAACCAGAGCTAAAAAAAAGCTCGCAGGGCTAAAAAGACAACCAATATTTTGGCCCTGGCCCTCCAAGGTCAACAAGGACCCAAGACATGAGGGGACCTTTTTCTAAAGGACCCTACAACTTTAGTGAGTCATCCAGCCTCCTGAGCAGAGAAACTGTTGGGCCCCCCCAATGACAAGAGTCAACCAATGTAAAGTGTGCCAAAAAAAGAGGGTCACCAGAGAGAAAAATGCCTCCCCTGCTTCCACAGCAAGCAACACGGGCAAGCCAGACTGTGACCCATCCTAGCAGCTGACACTGAGAACAGAACTGAGAGGCTCATTACACGGTTCCAACAGTGACTCCTGAAGAGCCTTAACTGACCTTAATAGACAACAAAAGTTTCATTTTAATTAACACAGGTCTCACTTTAACTTGGTCTCAAACAAAAAATATAACTAAAAGATATATAAAATTAACACCATAATAATAAAAGCTAGATATAAAAAGAAGGCTCCAATTACTGACCCCTGCTGTTGGTTTCCAGCACCTGTAGCTGAGCACTGTTATGGTTCAATAAGCTAAAAAACTACAGTTGAAAGCTATAAAAGCTCAACAACAATCTTTAAATTCCTTAGCTAAAATTGTCCTTCAAAACCACAAAATGTTTCCTCTTCTTACAGTTAAAACTAGAGAGATTTGTGCATTAATAAGTAAAATTTGTTGTCTTTAGAAAATCATTCTGATCTGATAAGAAAAATATATTTAAAAAATTAGACTTATAGGGGTTGGGGATTTACTTCTGTGGTTAAAGCACAAGGCCCTGAGTTCAATGCCCAGCACCAAAAAAAAAAAAAAAAAAAAAAAAAAAAAGAAAGAAATTGACTTATAAATAACCTCCATTAGTAGATAGGTCTGTGAGCCAGTTGGTTAGAATTGTTATTCCAGTCTCTTAAGAACAGTGTCTAAATGTGGCTCCTTTCCCCAAGCTGTCTTTCCATTCTAATACTCTTGCATTGGCCATACATGCTGTAATCTCTTAGAAAAAGCTGTTACTCTCACCTAGAGACAGCCAAACTCCAAATAATCATACAGATAAATCCAACAATAAATGTGCCAGACTTCTTTTACTAAAATCCACTAGATGGACATTCTAAAGAGAGTTCAGAACTGCTAAACTACAACATGACTTCTATCCAAGTCCCATTAGATTGGCTCTCTAGAAAAGGCTCCTGCCTGCAGTCTCCCCTACATCAACAATTCTCAGCTCAGAACAGCTAGGTCAAAGCGTTGCCCATTCTCTTCTAACCACAGTTCTGGATAGCTCTTCAGAGGGGGATTATATGCCATATAGGCGGTTAATTTAACTGCATATAGGCAGTTAAGTTAAATAAAAACTAATACACAATCAGAAAGGGACTGTGCTCTCAATAAACTTAGTAAAAAATAAAGACACCAAAATTGTGGCTAAAGGCACATTAAAAAAAAAAAAAAGACACAGATACTATGGCAAGGCCCACCTGCCTCCCTGAGAGGCAAGCAGTAACTTAAAATTATACTAAAATTAATACCACCTGGTCCAAAAAGCCCAGGTAGATATCATTTGTCCAGGTGGTTGACCAGAACATCCAGACCCATCCATTACCCAAAATGTCTTTGTTCTTTTCACACACTCATGTACATGACCGGCTTCCCTGTTGGATCAATATTAGCTAAACAGCTATACTTGCAATCCATAGGCTGATTATAGTGTGACCTATTTTGCTGTATAAATTACCCCTGGCAAAGGGCCTCGGTGGCAACCCACTTAGGAGCCCTCCTGTTTGTCAAGAGCTATCTCTCAATAAATCTTTCCAACTCTTAATTTCCATTGTTCCTTAAAATTCATTCAATTTCAAGGGACACAAACTCAGCACATCTAACACCTAATAAGTTGGGAGTTATTTTTCTCCTACATCAGTTACTGTGAATACCAACAGCCTTCCTGGCTGATAGAGAAATCCATTCCTGTGTATTCTTTAGTATTTAATTCACCTCTATTGCAGTTAATTAGCTCTTACTAGTTAATAATTCTGTTAAACTCTTCCTATTCAAATTACTGGTGTGATTTTTTTTGTCTCCTTATACTTTATGATAAGTGGAAGAAACTAGAGGCAGTCACAAAGAGCACACATCTCATGCTTCCATTTATAGGAACAGTCTAGAAAAGACAGACCCAAAGAGATAGAAATCATCCATTGATTGCCTGAGCCTGGAGGGTAGAGGGTGGCAGAAGGGGTAAAGGGGACAGGGGAAGAATGGGGAATGCTACCAATTGATACAGGGTTTCTTTGGGGATAATAAACATGTTTTAGAATTAGACTGTGCTAATGTTTGGATGGTGCTATGAATATACTAAATTGAGTGAACTGTATACTTTAAACATTTAAATGTATGTGAATTATACTTCCATAAAGCTGTTTCTTAAAATTGTCTTTTAAAAGTGGTTTTAGTTCTGCCTCTATAGTTCATGAAATGCATCCAAGTAATGCTAAAATAAAACTAAGATTTCAACCCAATGAGTCATAAGAATCTTTACTTTCAAAAGCTTATCTGACTATTTCTGCTTCATTTTATTTGCCTTTAATAGAAAATTCTTCTGAGAAATAGCTGAGAGGATAGTGGACCGTTTTTCGCAGATGTGCTATAATAGGCTGTTATGTTAGACTGTCCACAGGGTGTGCCTCGTTGGATGTGATTTAATGTGTAATGATTCTAAATCAAGACAGAGACAAGTGCATGGGAGCTAATAAGAAGGAAAGGGTGGTGGGGAAGGCCGAGGGTGGCCCTTCGTATTCCAAGTCCACCAACACAGTGAAGGGCTGTTGAAGTCACTTGGTTTCATCTCGCTTGGCCCCGTCCTCAAGGTAAAATGAGGGTGTTGAAGTGGGTAGTCTCTAAGGGTCTTTGTAACTCTAAATTCTGTGAGCCTGCGATTCTGGTAGGCAGGTGTTAATATTCTACCAACGACAGGATAAAGAGAAGAATGGGTGAGGTCCAAGGACATTTTACAAATGAGAGTAAATGTTTGACACTGACCACTAATGGATGGCTTCACTGGTCATCAGATGCACCCAGGAGCACAGTCCCTAAGAGGTCCCGAGTGCCAAGGACCAGACAAACTGCAAAGCAGAGGCCAGATGGGAGTCAAACGTGGCTGCCTCCTCAGCCTTTGGACCTTTCAGTAAGGTAAAAAAATTCTTTTTACAGTTATTATCTATATTTATTACCACCTTTCCTAATAATAGTAAGAAATCTTTTTGTTTTAGGAAAAGCTTCTGTGGTTATTCTTGGCTGAAGGAAAACAGGCAAGTTTGAAATAATTAAATCCTTTACACAGTTTTCTTTCATATTACTCATCTATTCTTTCTGTCTCTGCAGATCTCACAGAGCACTACACCTCAGGAAAAACGCAGAAAAAGGCAATTCTGTTTTCGTTCTCATATTTCTTTTGGTGCGCAGTAGGAGTCTCCATAAGAGTTTCCCATCATAATGCCAAATTCTAATCGCTATATACATTAATCTCACATTAAATCATGGCGATGACATTTTATCAAGGTTTTTAAAATTGCTTAAGCAATTTCTGTATACTTCAATGAATTGTAAGTCAGATGTCACTCGAGGATTTTTTTTAAAAAACAATTCTATTCTCTCAGAATTTACCTCATTTATCTTACTAGGTATATAAAGTGGTCACATATTCATTGCATTAAGATCTTCTACCCACAAAATAAAAAGCTAACCAGAAATTTAGCCATTATCTGAGTAGTATAAAATATAAATTAATACAAAATGACTAAAATTATGTGTTTATACAATGTCATAAAATTAGCATAAAAATAGATACAGGATATTTGAAACAGAACCATATTAGATACAATTGTATGCAAAACATTATTAGATACAAATGAATATTTAAAATGAAAAAATTGAAACAAACTACAAACTTTCAAAACATGATAAAGACCACAATGTTTAAAAAGCTAGGAAAGATGAAATGTTTTGCTCATCAGCTGCTTGACACATAATAGAATGTTTTATCCCTACAGTTTTAGCTGAACATTCTTTGATTGCCCTGTCATATGGCAATGTCTTTTTCTTATCCCAAATATCTAATTAAGAAGGATCTCTTTTGTCCATTGTATATTGTTTGATTCTCAGTAAATATTACGGGGTCATGACTCTTTTTAAAAGTCATCAAACATCACTGAATGAAACAAAGGTCATCATAGGAAATCAAAAGATGACAGTACTTATCAAAAGAAATAATTCTGTAGAAATGCAGAAAATGCATTGTTGACCCTGAACCCCTTCTGTTGACTATACAAATTAAGTTTTTCTTCATTGTCATTTCATCTTTCTTCTGCTTCTTCATGTCTATTAGAGATTTGGTTCTCATAAAAACATCTTCTGTCTTCATTTTTTATTTACTATGTTTATTGGTTATCTTGATGCTTTTATTTATCATTTTAAACATCAGTTGTTAGCTTATATTGTGATATAATAAGACAGCTTTGCTATTTCAAAGCTTCTGACACCCTGAACTGTTTCTACCTGTTGGCTATTGTGATGATGCAGGTATGAACACTGTTGGGGGCTTTTGTTTGAACACCTGTTTTCAGTCTGCTTGGGAGTACAAAATGCAAACAAAACACATGGTGAAAGGAAGTGAAAGATCTCTGCAATGAGAATTACGTCACTCTGAAAAAGGAAATTGAGACAGACGTCCAAACATGGGCAGATATCCCCTACCCCCAGATAGGCAGAACCTCTATAATCAAAATGGCTACACTTCCAAAACTGTTATAGATTCAGTGCAGTCCCCATCAAAATACCAATGGCATTTCTCACATATCTAGAGAAAACACTCCTAAAATTTATATGGAATAAGAAGAGACCAGAATGGCAAAAGTAATCCTGGTAACAAAAGCAAAGCAGGTAGCATCACAATCCCAGACTTGAAGTTTTACTATCAAGCTACAGTGATTAAAACAGCATGGCATTGGCACAAAAACTGAAAGAACCCCAGACACATACAGCTATTTGATCTTTGACAAAGGAGCCAAAAACATACACTGGAGGAAAGACAGCATCTTTAATAAATGGTGCTCAGAAAATTGGATACCCATGTGCAGAAGATTGAGTCTAGACCCACGTATCTCACCATGTACTAAATTAAAATCAAAATGGATCAAAGATCTAAATGTTAAAACAGAAACAATCTCTTGAAAGATAAAATAGGGAAAGCTTTTGAAGCCACAGATGTGGGCAAGGACTTTTTTGACAGAACCCCAGTGGCACAAGAAGTAATACTGAGAATCAACAAATGGATCATATCAAATTAAAGATCTTTATACAGCAAAGGAAGCAACCAACAGAGTGAAGAGGCAAACTACAGAATGGGAAAAAATGTTGCCAGCTACTCCTCAGACAGAGGACTATCACCTAGAGTATATAAATAACTCAACAAATTTGACTCCCCAAATAAAAGACTCAGCCAAAAAGTGGGCAACCAAAATGAATAGACACTTCTCTGAAGAAGTACAAATGGCCAATAAATACATGTAACAATGTTCAGCATCACTAGCCAATAGAGAAATGCAAATTAAAACTACATTGAGGTATCACCCTAGAAAGAATGGCTATCATCAAAAAATCTTATAACAACCAATGCTGGTCAGGATGTAAGGGAAAAGGAACTCTTCTACTTTGTTGGTGAGAATGTAAACCAGCACAACCACTATGGTAATCACTGTGCATAGTCCTCAAAAAGTGAAAATTAGAATCCAGGCATGATGGTGCACACTTGTAATCCTAGCACTCGGGAAGTTGAGGCAGAAGGATCTCTGTGAATTCGAGGCCAGCCTGGACTACATAGTGCGTTCAAGACCAGCCTGAACTACATAGTGAGACCCTGTCCAAAAAAAAAAAAAAAAACTAAAAATAGAAATTCTATTTCACCCATCTATCCCCCTTCTAGGTATCTTCTCCAAAGAGTTAAAATCAGCATATATGACAGGAATATATAAATACTCATGTTTATAGCAGCACAATTTATAGTAGCTAGATCTTGGAAAGAGTGTATATACCCATCAAAGATGAATGGATAAGGAAAATGTGGTCTCTATACACAATGGAATATTACTCTGCCATAAAGAAAGATAAACTTGAGTCATTTGTAGGTAAGTGGATGCAACATGAGAACATAATGTATAAGTTCTCTATTGAGAACTCAATACATATTGAGAAACTCAATATGTGTGTGTACATGTGCATATATACACACAAAGAGCAAAACAGAAGATAAATAGGAAGTAGGGAGAAATGTAAATAATTCCCCAAATACCCATTTTGCTGTTTCAAAAATATTTTAATATAATGCTAATTTGTTTAATTTATACTAGTAGTTTCTCTTAGTTCATTGAAAAGAAAGTTTTGTGCTATTACCTATTTGTTTCTTCTTTGCAAGAGAATCTTTTTTTGTCTGTCTTATATTCGGAGTAACTGCACTGAAGACGATGATACACAGCGCACTAACTATTGTTATTCTCGTGTTCGGAAATTTTGTTTTATTTTTTCATAAAACTAAAAATCTTAAAAATATGGTAAATATTTAAATTTTTAAAATTATTATATTAAAAGACACATTCTCATTCATTCCCCTCCAAACCCTCCCTCTCACTTCCAACACACTTCTTCCCTCATTCTAGCCACTTTCTGAAGCAGTTCTGAAAGCCCTTTTCTGTGTTGAGCCGCACTGCTGGCTGGCTTGCTGTCCCAAATGGATTTAAAGTGTTTACCTTCCACGGTTATTTTGACTCTAGGGACAAGCCAGAAGTCCCAAGGGGCCAGATGTGGTAAACAAGGTGAGCAAAGACACACTGCATGTTTTTATGAAGCTCCCTTTCCACTGGATGGATACAGATGCGGCATTCGTGGTGTTTTTTTTATCACACTTCAAATGGTCACTGATGAAAGAGGCCCAGAACTGCTTCAGAAAGAGGCAAGAACAAGGCCATAAGTGTGTCTTAAGTGAAGGGGAGTATTTTGAAGGCAGTTAATGACAATGTGTCTTTCGCTGTAATGATATTTTATTTGAGCCTTCACATATATTTCAATCATGCTTCATAGAACCAGGAGTACTGCTGGTTCATATGGCAATTCTATGTTTAATTTAGGAATCTCTCAAGGATCTTTGCAATTTAAGCTGTATCTCTAAATGCAGAATTAAAAGAAATTTCTGTTAACATGGTCATATGGGGTAGAGTTATTTTGGGAAGAGGCTGACCAAGAATATGATAAAGGAGAAAATAAAATGTCTCATCTCTTTCCACCCTAAATACACATTACAATCACCTGAGCAATTTTTCTTCCAAGTGATAATAAAACACTTTAAGAAAACCTGATGGGGGGGTGGTGAAAAGTAGGTTACTAAGCATCTTCCCTAAAATATTTGAGTGAAGTCAAACCAACCAGACAAAGCCCTTGCAACTGATCTACTGGACAAATTCAGCCCTCTTCTGTATGTGATATTGCCTGCAGATTAGGGAAATTGTAGAAGAGAAAAGTCCTGAGGAAAAGTGTCTGAAAGTACTGAGGACCATTTAAATTACTCACTCATGTGAAAATAGCAAAAATCTTTTTAATCAAATAGTTGTATTTCCTCAAAAAAAATGTTTTTTGTGCCCTAAACAAGACACAACAATGCTAAAATACATTGATTTATCAAAGTTTTGTGGCTTAAAAGAATACTACATTCAATTACCCATAGAATATAGATGCATCCTAATTTTTAAAAATTAAAAATGTAACCTCTTAGACCTCAGGGTATAAAAATCAAGCTTTCTCATGGCCTTTGCTATATCAATGGAAAAGTGACTCCTAAAAAAAACACGATAGTTAAATTCAAAGTCAGAAAACTTCTACAATGTGAACCAGTAAAGTACACACTTGAGGCTGTTTCATAAATATTGCTAACAGAAATTAGTTTTCAACCCGAACTATACAGGACAGTAAGCCAGCTAAGTTCTCTACTTTGGGCCCCAGGAAAAAAGAAAAAAAATAGCAATAGCTACTATTATTAAACACTGTCAGACATTATGCCAAGCATTTCAGTTACATTAGTTCATTTAGTCCTCCCAATTTTGTGTTTTAAAGATAAAGAATCTGAAGCCTAACAACATTAAATAATCCCTATGCTTACAAAGCTAGAAATACACTGTTATGTAATTCACAGGTTCAAGAAATATCTATAGAGTTAGAATATATTTCCAACTTATAGTAATAGTTTACATTAAAATTCATTAAAGGCTGCTAAAACTGTACTAAAAGGAAAATTTACAGCGTTTCACAAATACATTAGAAAAGACAAAATTCTGGTAAACATTGATCTTCCAAAACTCAAAAATTTACATCTTTGGGCTTGGGGATTTAGCTCAGTGGTTAGAGTGCTTGCCTAGCAAACACAAGGCCCTGAGTTCGATCCCCAGCACTCAAAAAAAAAAAAAAATTAGCATCTTTAAGTCAAAGAAAACAGAATAAAAACAGTAAAACAAAGTAAAGAAATGGAAAATACATTTACAATACCAAGATCAACGAAGCCTAGGACTGATTCTTCACTGTGGGTACATAATGTGCCTAAATGACAGAGCTCAGATACAAAGCCCAAAATTGTTTGTCTTCCTAAACCAAGCTTGTGGGCTTCAGTCCAAAAGGCTACACATAACTTCTACCAGGTCCCAAGGCCTCTGACGTCCATGATTTTAATTAAAGTAAACCCCGACCATTTATCAGAAATGACCTCAAACAGAAGCTAGGCCTGCTTTTACAAATAGATTTTCAAGAGTGAATTCTTGTTATTGCAACGTATTTGCAACTGCTTTGGAAGTCCAAGTGTTTTCTATTTTAAGATACTTCTCTCTCAAATTATGGAGGGGAATCTGAAAAAGCAGTAGCTGCCTATCTGAAATAATCATTTTTATTGTCAACAATAAACTATTAGACTGATATTTTGTGAACATTCTCAGTGAGATTACTACAGTTACCTAAAAAACAAAGGCACTATTTTATAGTTAGTACTGACGTCCTGGAGGGTTGGGGAAATAGCTCAGGGCTAGAGCACTTACCCAGTTAGCATGTGCGAGGCCCCGGATTCAATCCCCAGCAACACACACACACACACACACACACACACACACACACACACACACACGCGAGTCTTGGTGACAAGAGTTATACAAACTTACTTGAAATGTCCCCCAAACCTCCGACACAATACTATGCACCTTGTGATATTTGACAAATATTAATTGAACAGTCTACGGCCCTAGTTTCTCGTTTTCTCTAGGGGGTCCACATACCCGTCTGAGGACAGCTCCCGAGGCTGAGGATCCCAGAAGTCCAGTTCTAGCAGCAGCCAGTCTCTTGAGAACTGCGCGACGGGCAAATTCTCGGTCTCCATCCCAGACTTATGAAGAGACGCTCTTGAAGAAGAGCTCAAACCCTGTTTCAACCCGCCCTCCAGGTGATCCTAATGCAGGCAGAAGGTAGAGCGCTTCTGCCCCGAGCTAATTTGATAAAACCTGGGAAACGTCTCCAAGTTTCACGTGCAGCGAAGCAATGAACTCACGAGGCTGGAGGGGCACCTCCACAAGTGTCGGCAGTTTACGCCGAGTTCTTAACGAGTTCTTAACGGTTCCAATCATCAAAGGAGGGACTTCTGGGGCTCTCGCGGAAGAGAAGTTCTGCATTGCAAAATGGGCCGCAATCAGCACTTCCCAACATACTGCAAGAAATGACAAGAAATTTAAGGAGCTTACACCACCAAGCTATACTTGCCTGCGCATTTGATCATTCTCCAGGGCAGTGCTGCCTCGCCCCCGAAAAGGGACATTAAGGGGAAAATGCAGGCCCAGGCGCAAGCGGGAGCCACCGTTTCAAGGACAGCCAATTAGAGACTTGACAGAATGAAAATAAGATGCGCCAGCACTTTCTCACCAATTATCCCAAAGTGGTGAGCACAGTGTTTTTCATCTCTGTTTTCCCTTGCCTCACTCCTATATGTAGAAAGGAAAATAAAGAAAAATGTTTCCTTTGAGTTTGCCGAAGCTCACTCTAGAAACAAGGGTGTCAACCGGAAGTCCCGAGGGAGTTTAGCAGGCTTCACCCCTTAACAAAGTAGTGCTGGAGCAACTGGCTACCCAAGTGTGTTTGGTTTTTTTGTTTTTAATTTTTAATGTAAAAAACTCTTACCTTTCCAAATCCAGACACAAGATTAACTTAAATTGAAGCAGAGGGCTGAATGGAACTCCAAGATTAGAGGTAAAAGAACCAAAAAGAAGAGACACACATTTTACTACTGCTTTCTTCTTGATTTTTCCATCTCCTTTCACGGGGTATAGGTTGTGGCACTACTAAGTAGAATCTTTTCCTTATTATAAAAATTATTCATATTACTCTTACAAATTAATGAATTTCACTGGTATTTCCATACATGCACATATATTTCTTTAGTTCCATTCACCCTAGCACCTATGTATACAATGTACCAATACATGTTCTTGGTAAATTAAAAAAAAGATGATGATGTTAATACTATACATGGGCACGTACTTTCTCTCACACATAAAGATCTGAATAAACTAGTTCTGATAGTACTTTTCCTACCTAAGATGAATAATGCCAAAAATATTTTGAACAATGGAAACATTGTTAAACTGAGTCCATTTTAACATTTCTCAATCTCACTCTCTAAAGGAATGGAATTAGTTTGACTAGTCATGTATTTACAAATTAAAATCAGTACCATTACTGCTTACATAGTGTGTAGCTTATATGAGCCTGCGGATAACAGGACTTCACGATGGCCATAGGATCACTATTAATAAGAATGTACTTACAGATCCACAACTTAATTACTTTAAACCTAGCCAATACAACTATTTGTTCTGCCTAAAACTGTATTCTCTACACTTCGATAATAACAAAATAATTTTGCCCTGACAGTAGACCAGCATAAAAGTATTATCTCCCACTCACTCCTCACAATGAGGCTTGAACCCAAGGCCTTCACCCCGAGCTACACTCCCAGCCTTTTTTACATTTTATTTTGAGACAGTCTTGCTAACTTGTCCAGGCTGGAGTCAAACTCTAGATTCTCCTGACTCAGGCTCCCTGAGTGCTGGGGTGATAGGTGTGTACCACCACACCCAGCTGAAAACATCTACCTTCAAATAGCATTTTTATGACCTTTAGAAGAAGCAAAGGTTTGAATTTTTTTTTTTTAGTTTGTTATGTTTGCTTGCATGTGATACTCATATCTGTTTGTAGGTTTCCAGCACGTGCTAGCATTGAATATAAATTTTTAATTTTCATTCTATGTCATAAACTGGGAATTACTTTTTAGCCCTCCTGTGATTGGGGGGGTTATTGTGGTATTTTATATACTTACTCAATGAAATGTACAATTCAGTGGGTTTTGGTTTTTATTTTTAGTATTTTCACAGAGTTATTTAACACTCAGAAGTGTAATTTGGAAGCACTGACCAAAAGAAGGGACCAAAGAGGCATTCCTTTCTCAAGTTAGCCACAAAATACATTGTGGTTGTTTTCCCTGACACAGTATGTATAACTTTGAGAGTAGAAAATTCATTCACCCTACAGCGAGATGGCAGGAGGGAAGAGGGAAGGAAGGGCAAATTTATTTAGAGTCATGGTCTAACCTTCCCAACAAGCCTCTCTACCCTCTCTCTAAGAAAGCTAGGATTTATCCATTAACAAAACTTAAATATATGGGCATTTCCTTATCTGATTAAATCAAGACTGATACTTGATTTAAAAATCAGTTAAAGGGAGGAATTATAAAATATATACACATAAAACCATGATTATTGTTATTTAAACAATATGTACAAGTGATAAATAAAAGGTACTCTTTTGAGTTAAGATTTTTCACAACATACTCATTTTACTCTTTTATTATTATAACGTTGACAATTACTCAGGCTGTGTTCAGTATATGATCAAATTTAGGGTCGTATTGGTCATTTCTGGATTTGATGCTATCAGTCATTTTTCTTTTCCAGACTGAGATTGATCCCTTTTTCTTGGAGTATGTTTGATTTCTGAATTATCATTTTTTTTCCAGTAAATCATCAGGCTAAATATCCCATTATTTTATGTTTTCATATAAATCATTAATTAATGCCTTCAAATGTCTGGGAGTACATAACAAACTAAACTTATGATTAGTTTTAAAATTCAAAATTACCTATAGCAGGAGCCAGCAAAACTTTTCCATACAGAGCCAAATTGTAAATATTTTAGGCTTTGAGGGCCACATGAGCAGAGTCACGACTACACAATTCTGCAGTGGTAGTGCAAAAAACAGACAAGACAGCCACAGACAAACAATCGATGAATGTGTGTGCGCCAATAAAACTGGACTGCAAGTCGATTTGGCCCATGGGCCATAGTTTCCCAGTTCCTTTATAGTATCATCTGCTATGGGTCATCATTTCCTCGAAGCTTTAGTACATGTGGCCACCTAGCACTTTCATTTGTCAAAGTATAATTTTCAAAAAGTCAAAACCCTGACTCACACAAGTATGAAGCAAGCATGTATGAAAAATTTATCTAACTCATGAATGCAAGAACCATTTAAATAGCAAAGGGGAATCAAAGGAGCAAAGATACAGAGTACTTAGAGTCATTGAAAAGAGACTCTTGAAATAAGAGTGCAAAACAGATAGAGCTGGCTGATGTCCTACATGAACTGAGACTTCTGGATTTTTCTCTTCTACTGGACAGAATTTCCAGGATTGTAATCAGTTTTCTGTAAGTCACCATCTACGTGTAAAGTTATAATATCCTGATTAGTAGCACCTAATGAGTTAAATGAAAGTTAATAGCCCTAGAAAATTAATAATCCACAGGTGGATCTGTTCCACATTTCTCCAAATATGGATATTTCCAAGTTTGGGATTTTTTTTTTTTTATTAAAACACGTCTCACTTCAGTACTGCACTGTGAATGATGACTCTTTAGTGAAAAATGTTTTCAGCTTCATAAGACTAGTGTCCTTATATTCCATTTTTCAAAAATAAATTTAAACACTTAGTCATTACATCCATTGTAAAAGGATGGAGGCCTTTACAGGTCTCCATCTTTGAAGCTCACAGTTTGGAAGCAAGATTAGCAAGTGTGCATGAGCATACATGTGCACAGATTGCATATTCCAAGGTAGCTATATTATTATTTCCCATTCCTATTCACACTGTGACTTTGATACAGCACCTCCTCTTGAATCTGAGCAAGCTTGTGCCTACGAAGGAAGTAATGTGATGTGACTTCCAGGTGTGCACCCTGCTGCTGAACAGTAATACAGCCTTCTTCTGGTTCTCTCCATAATAATTACACTTGGGAGGCAGTCTTCATGCTTTAAGTCCAAACCAACACAGACACAGAGCCTGCATGGCAAGGCCATGTGCAAGTTTCTCTAGAACAGCTGAGATTCCAAAATTACAGTCAGGACCAACTGCCATACATCTGAATAGATCCCTCCGGATGACTCCAGCCCCCAGCTGTTGAATCACTCCAAGCCTGCAAGTCTTCAAAGACGAGACCCCAGACTGGGTGGAGAAACAACCAGCCACACCTGCTGTATCCAAACTCCTCACCCACAGAAGGAGAGATAATAGTACTTACTGATGGTCATGGATTTGTTTCAAGGTGATTTGTTAATTGGCAATAGACAACTGATATAGGTAGAATAATTTAGGTGGGGTTCCTCCTCCATGTGTCATTATACACAAAAATTTCAGGATCCATTGAAATTGATTTGGGGAAAAATTATTTCTAAAATGTCTATAATTTGTTGATTTACCAATAACAAAAAGAATCACTATACATAATACTGAGGCTTTCAAAAAACTTCTTTCTTGGGTTTTGTCAATTCCAGAGGTGGCTGATCTCTTCCTGGAAAAGGTGCACAGCTGGTGGTGTGGTGCTCCAGGCAGGGATGAACTGTGCTCCCTCTGGAGGCAGGGGAGCCAAATCCAAGCTGTGGCCAGGACAGTAGGAGCTGCTGGCCTGACCACTGCTGCTGCAGGATTTGCACCTTCAGTGGTGGCTATCACAGAGGTGGGTTTGAGCCCAAAGTGACCAAAAGAAGCAATGGTAATACTAGGTGTGCACCTGCTGCTGATAAAGGCAAAGTAGGAGATGCTCACTGACCAACTATGCTCTTAAATCATCCGAAGGAGAAGCTTCTTCTATAGCAGCCAAAATCAACGAAGCTAAAGATTTACTAGGTTAACTTAAAAAATCAAGTAAATGTATGATGAATTTTCAGTTCCTATTAGTTTATGCATATGAGCACCAACATTTCCTAATAAAATGCCTCGTGACTCACTTTCAAAAAAATTTTTATTACACTCATTATATAACTTTGGAGATAATATGATGTAGTACTGGAGGCTTTTTCTTCAATCAAATATTATCTCTCATAAACTGGCAGTAACTCTCATTGTCTTTTAGAACAGTAAAATAAATTCTCCCTAATAGTGTTCAATACATGAGTATCATGCTGGAGTAGATTTTTTCTTCCTTGGGTTTTTTTGTTTGTTTTTTGTCTTTTTCTGTTTTAGTTACTTTCTCATTGCTGGGACAAAATACCTGACACCCAAAATTTAAAGGAAGATAGGTTTATTTCAGCTCACAGTTTGTAGAGGCTTCAGTCCATAATCAGCTGGCTCCAAGGCAGGGTGGTACGGCAGAGGAGAAACAGTTCATGGCACAGCAGGAAGGAAGCAGCAGCAACAATCAGCAGCAGCCTGTCTTCTGTCTGTCCCTTTCTATTCCATCCAGACTACAAATCTATTGATTGGTGCCACCCGCACCCAGGGTGGAGCTTCCATTATCCACACCCAGAACTATGCTAAACCAATTTAGTTATCGTACACCCTTAATACCAGTATTGCACACCCTAATCCAGCATCACACACCCATGATCCATCCACCTCTCAAAGCCCAACCTTTCAGTGCATGAGGCTTTCAGAACATCTAGATATAAGCCATAACACTTTCCTAACCCTCAAGCCAGCTGTTTGTCCGAAACTTTTTGTACCACTAATTAAGTTTTTCTAAGTGGAATAAAAAGTTCATGTCATTTGCAAAGTTATTTGGCTGCAGAATTCATCCACATTTTTATCATATATCTTTAATTTCTTAGTTTTCTTAACCTCATCTAATACAACAAATTTTTTGCATTCACCTTTAGCAAGTTTTTTCAAAGCACCGATTTATTTTTCATAGCAAAAGTATTTTTGCATTTATATTTCATGATTTTTACAATATTTGACTAAATTTTATGGAACAATAAGGCATACCTCATGCTGTAGCCAGCCTCCAAAATAAAATGACCATCGACGTCTTCTGCACTGAACAGGGTTAACTTGCGTAACCAATAGAATATTGTGGAGATGACAGAATGATTTCTTAGGCTGTTATGAGAGGCACTGCAGCTTTTGTCCTGCTCACTCTAGGGTCGCTTTTGGATAAGCCGACTGTCATGTGCAGGGCACTCAGCAGTTTATGGAGATGTTTCCATGATAAGAGACTAAGCCCTCCTGCTAACAGTCACCACAAGCTTGCCAACCACATGAATGAGTCATTTTGGAACCACTGCCTTCAGCCCTAGTCAAGCCTTCCAAGAACTGTAGACCCAGCCAGCAACTTGGGTGCAACTTCTGAGGGTCCCTCAAGTCGGAACTGTCCAGATTATGCTGACCAGAATTCCAGACCCATGAAAACCGCCATATAATAAACATTCACTATTATTAGTGCTGTTTAAAAATCATAAATTTTCAGGTAGTTTGTTATGAAATAGAAACCTAATGCAAGCAATATAAATAGGCTTAGGAATGAATACCTAATACAACTAATACAAACAGATTTGAGTACAAATCAAATTATCAAATAGTACTGAAAACAGGATACTTGCCACCAACAACCTGACACAACACCACACAGTGGGCATGAATCTGCATCTGGGTTTACAGAGGATATACCGGGAATTGGTTAATCCAATAACTCTGTTAATTGGTAGTCCATTAAGACAGTGTCAAATGTCTGTATCTTTTGGATGACCCAGTCTCTGCAAAGTAAAACCTTATGCCTTATTGCTTCTTAGCTCCAAAGTCACTCGTTAAGACATTCTCTGTGATAGTGCACAGTATACCTTTAAGCATTGCTCCTCTGTGGTTTAGGGGGGGCCTGCAGGAGGAGAGGACTCTCCCTCCCACTGTGTCTGATTACCACACAGTGGTGTTGTGGAGGATCCAGGGATCCAGGGGTGTTCTTCCCAGTCACTGGTCCAGAAAGTGCAAATCGCTTGGCCACCTCCCTTGTTTGGACCTGAACTGGTAGTCTGCGGTTTCAGAGTTCTTTCTCTGCTCCCCTCTCCTCCCAAAAATGGCATATGAGGCAGTTTCCTTTATGCCTTTGGAAGATGTTCTCTGCATCACCACCACATTCTATGGCAGGAAGTTTTCTTGGTCCCCTCCCTGAAATGGTTGCCGTGCATAAACAGGTCACACTTCGTTTTGGGTAGAAAATGGCGTCGACTTCTACTAGAAATGTGACCTTGGCCTGTCCTCCTAAAGACTCCTTGTTCTAATCGCCTTGCTGTGATCAGGTCTTTTCTGATCTATCAGACCTCAGCATCTCTGAGGCTGCAGAAAAACTCCAGAAATGGAAAGAATCAGAAGCATGGCCCTAATCTTGATCTTTCTAGGTTTTTCCACTCATTGCTCTCACACTACATGTGTCATAGCCCAGAGCTAAAGGCAAAACAAAAGATGGCCTATAACTAGGGTCCTTTTCCTCTCTGACTTTGGCAAAGGATCAGACCTCAAGTCCTCAAGTCCTCTGCCGCAACTTTCCAGATGTTTCTATACTGTCTCCATCTGAACCAGAGTCCTGTGAAGGAGGGATGCAAGAAGCTTAAGGGAAAAGCAGAGTCCCTTATCCCGGGGACAAGAAGTTTGCTCTAATCCAACCCCTGCATCCTCAAGGGACCAAGCTTCTAGATTCTGAAAGAAATTCTACAAATTTTTCTTTTGTTAAGCTCCTGAGCTTCACAGAAATTTAGAGAATCCTTCCTTCTCTTGACAAAGTCCAGCTTTCCCAACACTGTTAAAAACACCCAGGGGTAATAAAAAGCTGAACATTGACCTTTTACTTTTTGTTTTATTATTGGAGTTATAAAATCTAAACCCACTCCTACTTGCTGTAATTCCCCATTCTCTCATCCCTTGCTACAAAAAGATGTCTTGGTCTGATCAAGCATACAGTCATATACATAAAAACTCAGAAGAGTGCATATCATATTTCAAAAACATTTACCTTCTACTAAAAACATAACTCCCACTAATTAAAGAGAATGAATAAATAAATGTGAAAGATAAATTTGCCTAGGAAAGGAATGGGACAGAAAAAAGCGAGCTCAAGGAATAAAAAGGAAACCTTACTGAGGAAACAAAGTCACTGACTCCATAAAATATGTTCCATTATCTGTCCTTACAAAATAAAAATAAAAAGGTGCATTTTATAAAATCTAGGACACCACTAACTTTCGTACTACTAAAAAAGAAGAAATGCTACCAATTATACTGTGTTACATTCTCAATTGAAAGATAAATCCTATTTTCAGAGATACTAAAATGTGGAGGACAAGGGTGTATCTCAAATAATAAAATATGAAAGTAGGGATGAGGGAATCCCAAGAACAAAAATAACTGCTTATTTTCAATCATATTGGAGATACAAAAAGTTATAAAAGTAAAATATTGATGAGCTTCCAGTATTGATTTCTTATATAAAATATATGGATATATATTATATCTATAAAATTTCTAACTTTCAGAATTTACTATAGAAAATGTCTCAGAGATGTGGGGTTTTGAAGCAAATATTTAATGTTCCCCAAATGGCACAATAGTCAAGTGGCACAGTTAAGAAATAAAAAAGCATATGTAACTAGAATTATGGAACTGTCACTAATACCTGAAAAGGTTGCCAAATAATCCAAACGGTTAATAGTAGGAAAGTCCTCAATTCTATCATACATCGGAAAAACCTGAGCAGCACACAGGCTCCCTAGAACACACAGTTACTTCTGAAACCTGTTTTCTGAGACATTTCCACGAACTATAAAAAGTTTGATAATCTCTAAACCCAGTTTGCTTTTACCTAAAGAACAGTAATGTAAGCCCTGCCAAGTACATCAGTCCTTAACATCTACAGACTAATGACATTCCTAGAGACAAGGAAAAAATTCACCTGTGTTAAAAGAATATAAATGAGTCATAAAAATAAGAATTTTCACACTCCATAATCACTGTTAAACTGAGAAAGCAAGTGTATCTAAGTATGACCAATATTAACCACTACCAAGATACATCATGTATAGGTACAGAATTAATGTAATGAATGTGACCATTGTATGTAGAATGTACCAATACATGTTCTTGGTTTAAAATAAAATTAAAAAAAAAATATTAACCACTTATCCTAGTTTACAAAGTTGGACTACTGATTATAAAAATATTCAACATCACTAACGGAAATAGTCACTTAAGGGTTAAGAAAAAAAAAAAAAAACCTGCAAAACCATAGAGTGGACTTAATGATCAAACTTGAAACCAGGCATCATGACATGAGTCGTTTGATCTAATGGGACAATTTGAAGCTCTGTGCCAGCTCCAGCATTGAGCTTTATCTTTCCAAACTCCTAAAAATTATCATGAACATGAATAATGACATAAAAAGGAGTCTGTTTCATATAACTGCAAGTCAATACAAATGCGGAAAAGACGATTCATTTTGATGGATGTGTGTTCACTGAGCATAAAAAGAAAAATACTGAAGATACAGTGAAAGAGAAAATCTGCATGTATCTAGAATCTCTGCAGTAGAAGGGGATTCGCCACATGGAAGTTAAAGAAAAGCTAAAGGAAAATGCTGAGTTCACATGTGGGGAATATATTAAAAGCACCTCACTGCAGGCAATGAGATTAAGGCAAGGCATCTGGAACGCCAGTTCTAGCATTCATTAAGTGTTATGAAATAGAATAGTATAGATCCAGAGGCAAGGAATAGTGGGCTACTGATGGAAAAATAAATAGAAACTGACAATAAAAGGATACCTCTTCCTGAATAAAGCACAAGCAAGGTTCATCAACCAGCGACACATTGCACATTGTAAGCACATCTGTACAAATGAACACAGGCACACCCTCTAAAAACCTGTAAAAAGAAACCACAACGTAGCCACAACCTAAAAAGGAGTGAATTCCAGAGAGAACTAGGACGTGGACAGACTGGGCTGGAATATGCAAAAGAAGGCGCCACACAGGTCATGACTTAGAGACAGGTGAAGCAAGTCCTCCCCACAGAGTAGCTCCTTTGCCTGCCCTGCCGCAGTTCATGAAGTCCTTGTATCACTCACTGTTTTACCTGTAGAATCTTCTATCAAAGCATTAGTATTACCGGACAATGTGGAATGGCATATTGCTTCTACTTCTCACCAGAATCTTATTTCCTGCTGTTCCCTCTGAGAAGATGCTTTGTTCTGCCTTCCTTGATGGTGCCCACATTCTTCAGGGATCAGCTTAAATATTAGCTCCTCAGTGACAAATCCTGGGTCCCTCTAGTCACTTTGAAAAAATTTTCTCACATTCCTCTCTCTGCTCAGCACTCCACAGCGATCTACGGCACTGATCTGTCCATAGTTATGTTGAGACACACGTTTCCTCACTGCACGGAGGCACCTGCTGTCAGCGCTGTCTTTCTTCCTCCATCATGGCCCAGTCTTCACCTAAGTAAGGCTCTACCACAAATCGAATGGCTACTGGCAGAACTAACTAGTCTTCATGAAGAACTTTCTCACAGCATATAGGATAAATTCTGTTGAGGACAAAGGTCTACATCATAGCTTGAAGCTGAGGTGAGAAAGCAATACCATGTGGGCACTGGGGCCATTCACCAAAGTGTCTTGAACAAAACTGATGCTTGAGAAGTGCATAAGCACAACTGAGGAGGTAGAGGGGGAAGAGAAAAGGACAGAAATAAGAGAGAATGAGAACAAGGGGAGTTCGCAGGCAAACAAAAGTAAGCCCCCTCTAGCAGAGATTTGCTTGAACAAAGACCACAAACTTTGCCTGTCGATGACAGATTTAGTGTGCTAAGTGAGATGAAAAGACCAGAGCTGAAGTTTTGCCATCTGCACCTGGGTGCCTCTGTGAACCTTAGTTTTTTTTCTTTTTTAATTTAATTTTAATGGTACATTTTAGATGTACTAACCTCAGTTTTCTTATCTGCATGTCTGCCTACCTCTGCCTGTAGGGTACATTTGTCAGCACAGAGCATTCAACACTTTGCCCACCTCACTTTGCTGTAAGCTCCATGCACTCCTTTTCTATAATTACCCCACCACTCTCAGCAACTTCTATGTCTTCTTAGTCCCAGAAAACACTAGAGGTGGTAACCTCCACACTTCAATCCTTTCACTTTATTGAGGAAAAAAGCCAAAGCAAAAGGCTGTGACCCACTTGAGTTCACTTGCCCAACTGTTTACTGGTAGTGCTGCAAATTAAAATTCAAATATTCTATTCCAACCAGTATCAGTACTACAAACTCCACTGTGAAGGACCCGTGGAAAACAATTTAGGTGGAAAGAAGGGAGCAGGAGTCTTTCTCTGAAATTGTCTTGGGAAAGCAAATAGCTGTGCTTGTGTTTATATAAAGTGGGGGAAATAAGAGAGCTCAAGCTCTGCCAGGGCATAGCCACTGTTACTGGCACACCTTTCCTTCTGTTACACCATCTACCTTTCCTTATCGTCCCAGTAATGGTAATACTCAAGGTGTTTTTTGCAATGCACTTGTTTGACTGCTTGTTGTACACTGGCACCAATAACTCCAGAGGAATTATTTGTAGACAGATGCTTTATCCCACACGGCCATCTCGCACTTATTGTAACATGCTTGATTTAAGGATTAAAATACTAGTTTAGCCTAAGATGTCTTGAAACAAGATTTTTCAAAAGGAAAAAAGCAGGTATGGTTATTCCTGCAATACAAAAAAAAAAAGTACCTAAGGCACGAGACTGACTTGAACAAAATTATCCTACCTCTGTATCTTTCTTCTCAAACTGAAGTTGGCAGACATTTTTTTCACTTTAAAAATCCACTAATCAAAAATGTATCCCAAATTATCTGCTGCCACATTTAAGTAATTGTTCATTTCTACCATTTATAACCCACTTTTAGAGAGTATGCAATAAGCAATACAGTCATCTGGGGTGCTGAAGGGAAAATACAGTTAATGGAGGAAACAAACTGTTATCCAAAGTTACTTTAATTACAGTAAACATGGCCGATTTTTGTTTTGTTTTTCCACAGTTAATGATTTACTGACCAAAATGTACTGGACTTTTAAAAAAAAAATCCCTGGCTTTTCCAGTGTGGTGAAGCAGTTACCAACACAAGACTGACCTCTACTGGGAACATCTGTCCTTGTTGGATGGACCATGACTTGTGAAAAACCCAATATGCTAAGCTAGACACCTTCTAGGACTTAATACATTGTCAAATTCAATTCTCTGTGAATAAGTAAAAGCAAGGAACTTTCTGAAATCAAAACCTTCATAATCTTTCAACAGTAATTATGTCTAATTATACTGGCATTTTGATAAATAGAAAGTAGAAATTTAGACATAGTATCGGTGTATGTTTTAAATGTTACTGCCCCAGGTGATTATGAAAGCATTTAGAATGCTGAAGCAGTTTAATCCAATCAGATTTGACCATTCTATACATTTTATTTGAAACATTTTAAGCTTTTTCTTTTTTTAATTTTTTTTAAAGCTTTTTCTAAATATCAAAAACCTCTTAAAAGTTTGGATTCTTTAAAACAAATTTGCATATGGACAAAAACTAACATTTAATTTTAAAAAGTTATGCAGAATTGGTAGGCAAGGTAGTTCATGTCATGTTATATTTCCTCTGTTTCTCATCAGGGTTTAAGATCTCATGAGATATAGTTACAACACATGATTCTTTTTTCTTTCAGACACATGATTCTAATCTTTAGAACATCTCTGCAATCTTTTGGCTTTGATTTTTTAGTAGTCTCTGAGCCTAAAACACACATGATTTTAAATTATAAATATAGGGAAGCAGTAACCAGAGGTAAACTGAAATCATAGGCTCTCAGAAATCAGAGATTGCATCTTATCCTGCATAACTATTTTTAGCAGCAAATGGTTCTGCTATCTTGGTAAATCATCACTGAAATGTTTGTTGCCAGAACACTTCAAAGGTCACAAGTTCTCAATGGAAATAATGAGTAAAAGTCCTCTACATTCTCATGTTGGATTACACTACAGCAATCAAAATAAAATTCAATTTTAATTTTAAATGTCGATTATATAATTATTTATTTCTCATGAAGTAATCTTTAGGACTTTTTTAAAAAAATTACACTTTGTTTTACTAAACAGAGAGCGATCTATCACATACTCATTTCTTGAAGAAAACTACCTTGTTATTGCTATTAGAGAAATGCTGGCAGCAATCTGTAAAATTTGAGGAAACTGAAGGAAGAGGAAGGCTTTCTTTACACCCTCTAGAAAGGACTCTATATACTATACATCTTCTCAGTTGGGCAGAAGAGCCCCAAAGAGGAATTATAAATGAGTACAAACGCATGTGTAATTCTTTGTTTTGGAAACAGGCATAGTTGAGACATTTTTATGCAGTACATAATGTGCCCTAGATCTTCGATGAAACAATTCACTCAACAATTCTCCAAAGTAGAATCTGCAAAAACTATTAGAAATTTTAAACAAAATCTTAGCTCCCTTAGGAAATTATGAAGTTTTGACAGCAACATACATATGCACTATAGAATGAAAGATGACATTTTTATTGGGTTATCGCACTATTGTGCCATTATTCCCATTTGATTCCTCCAAATTGAAAGGTAAAATCTTAAGGTTAACTAGAAAACTGAAACATAAAAAGCCCATCAAAAGGTACTCAGTATACTGGTAATGAATATATCTTCTAGCTAAACCAAGAACCATATCTGTTCTACAAAATTAAGTAATGAATACATTTCTGAGCTATTCCAGATTAGCAAACTCTGCTTATTAGTGTGGACACAAGAGTCAAATCAGTTGGGTACCTATAAGCAAATATTTTTATGATCCAATAATCTTAATTTATGTTTCACAGTAAATCGTTTGCCTAGAAGACCCAATATGCAATGATGTCAAGGTAGTACACTTTTTTGCAAGTATGTTGTCTTAAGCAAAGAAATGCAAAAATGATTGCAAATACCCATAGAAATTCCCTGTCTCATTCTGGAGATAGAAATTCCCATATCTCATTCTGGAGCAGACTTAGTAACTTTCTCATCACTGGGACACAATACCAGACACCCACAACTTATTGTGGCTCACAGTTTTTAGATGATTCAGTCCATAGTTGGCTGCCTCTAGGGCAGGAAGGACATGCCGGAAGGGTCTGTTGAGGAAAGCTGCTGAAGTCAGGAAGGAAGCAGGGAGAGGAGAGAGGAGCCAGGGAGGGAGACGTACCCTTTCAGGTGACGTCCTCAGGGATTTAAAATGCCTCTTTCCATTAGACCCCACCTCCTAACAGCACATTCAGCTCCGGGATCAGCACCCACACGATACAATCACTGAACACGTGAGCATTTTGGGAGACATTCTAGATCTAAACCATAGCATAAGTACTTCAAAATACTATCACAATGGATAGAAAAAGAATCGCTCTTTAGTTCTCTCCTGGATACTGATTTGAAAAGGTAATAATACTCTTACTTTACTCCAGGTCGTTAACATTTATAGGTTTCTGTTCTTAATAAAATAAAGATATAATTTACCACAGCAACATCCATATATAAAGCCATTTTAGCTGTTCCTTGTTTGAATCACAGTAAACTATTTTTGTGACATTTCAAATACTGAATAAGGAATATTTAGTTCCCTCATTCTGCTCTTAAGCAGTTTGCAAATACAGGCTCTTTTAAAATTGTATTTCCTGGGCTAGGGATTTAGCTCAGTGGTAAGAGTGCTTGCCTTGCAAGCACAAGGCCCTGAGTTCAATCCCCAGCACCAAATAAATAAATAAATAAATAAATAAATAAATAAATAATTGTATTTCCTATAAAAATGTGCAGAAATTAGTCATGGGGAAATCAGAGTCAAGCTACCGCATAACAGAAGTGATAAGTCGTGATCCACATGTCTATTAAATTTGCCAGAATCCCAGAATTTCCTTGAAGGCTGATGCAAGAACACAAAAAATGTGTGAGAAATCACAGTACCAAATAGCTGAATGCTATCACCCTGTGCACATACAGAGTGTATCCAGCTTGAAAAATTTGCTACAGTAGTCTTTTAAATTTTTCTATATGTAACATTCATTTGATAAATTCCTTATCAGAGTGTCTCAAACCAATGAGAATCCCAATGACACAACTGATCATACCTAAAAATAAAACCAATTATGCATAAGAATAAAAAATAATGTAAAAAATCATACCTAAAAATGAATCCAATAAATCCTTGTATCTACAGAGCTTCAAAGAAAGTCTTTGCTTTCATCACTGTTGCAATATATTTTTGAAGGAATTTGGGGGAAATGCAATGAAAAATCTTTAGCATATATTTGTAGAAAGTGACAAGAAGATATTGGAAATAAATTTGGCAAATCTGGTTAGGACAGTAAAAACCCAGAAAACCAAAAAGAAATATGAAATCTTAAGGTTTTAAAAGTACAGGCTAAAACATCACATGTTTAAATAGCCAAAATGGACCAAATACTGCTTTCTGGGAGATGATACAACACCTTAGTTGGAAGCCTGGAGTTTTCACTCACACAGTGCTTGTTATAATGGCTGTGTGACTGACCAACAAGCTTAGTGATCCTCACTGGGTCTCAGTTTCCTGAGCTGAAATGTGGATGGTAGAATTTATGATAATTATGATTCATGAGTTTAACAGGAAATTAGACATACCTGAAAAGAGAAGTGATGAAACAGAAGACAAGGCTGAAGAAATTATCTATATAGTAGCACAGAAAGAAATACAGAAACTACACAAAGATTAAGAGAGAGTACAGAGTGAGATCTAATATGTTTAATCAGAGATTCAAAAGCAGAGCATAATTGGCACAGAGTCAATATTTAAACCAGTAAAGAACTTCAATTTCTGATTCAAGGAGCCCAAGTACCAACCAAGTAGGATAATTTTTTTTTTTTTTTTTTTTGGTGGTGCTGGGGATCGAACTCAGGCCCTTGTGCTTGCAAGGCAAGCACTCTAATCACTGAGCTAAATCCCCAGCCCCAAGTAGGATAATTCTTAAAAAGTGCACAAACCACAAACCTCAAAAGACAGAGTAAAAAGTACCATGTCCCTAAAAAAGATATATTCTCTATAAAAGAGTGCAATTAAAGTGTCAGATGACTTCTCAACAGCAACAATGAGAGCCAGCTGACAAAAAAATGATAACCACAATGCACTGAAATAAAATAACTATCAACCTATAATTCTATATTCCCTCTGTAGGGACCAGAGCAGGCACGCTCAGTTCACCAGCGCCTCCACTGCGACCTTGCAACCAGCTGGGGAGCCTCGGGCCTGTGAGGGCCCTCCCCCCGGACCAGAGCTTGCCCACCCAGTTCACCAGCAACTCCTTTGTGGCTTGGCAACTGGCTGGGAACCCTCGGGCCAGTGAGTGCCCCCTTGCCCAGAACCAAGTGGGCCCAGGCAACACACCAGCGACTTCACTGTGGCTCAGTGGTCTGTTGAGGAGCCTTGGACCTGGGAGTGCTGTCTCCCCCAGACCGGAGCAGGCAGACCCAGCTCACCAGCACCTCTGGCACAGCTTGGCAACAGACTGGAGAGCATTGGGCCTGTGAGTGCCCCCTTGCCCCAACCCTAGTGGGTGGGCCTGCCCAACACACTGGCAACACCATCACATCTTGGTGCCTTGCTTGGGAGCCTCGGACCATGAGTGACCCCCTCGCCCAGAAGCGAACAGACACGCCCAGCCCACTGGCACCTCTACTATGGCTTGGTGGCCTGCTGGGGAGCCTCGGGCCTTCACCAATACAAAGTAGAGCCAACCATACCCATGTCACTGAGGAAAGTTCTGGAGATATAAAGGACACAAGGGCCAAGACCCATATATACCTAGAAGAACCATAAGGACAGACTTCTGCTTGAAAAGCATTGATACTTGTCTTAATGTAACCTCCCACAAACAAAATACAAAATCAACACAGAGAACTAAAAGGGGGAAACATATATGTGTACAAAGAAAATGACAAGACACAGAAGTAAAACACAACACCAGACTCCCAACCAACCCAGAACAAGTCCAGAAGGAAAAGGACATAGAGGAAATCAGAAAACACTCAACCAAACTCTCAGAAATGATAGCAGCAGAAGTTAAAAAACAGACAGGCGTGGCTATAGAGAACAACAGACTAGAAATAATTGCCCAAGTTAAAAAAGAGAAGACAAACATAATGAAAGACTTCCTTAGTGAATTCAGAGTAGACACAGATGAAGAAACAGAGGAGCTTAGAAAAACAATGGAAAACTTGAACATCCAACTTAGTAAAGAAATGGAACCCATGAAACAGATTCAAACAGATATCCAAGAAATCAAAAGCTTCCTGGAAAGTAGACACATTAGATTAAATGAAAGCAAAGACAGAATCTCAGTGCTAGAAGATAGGTTGGCAATTAGTGACAATGAAAAAAAAGAGCTCTTAAAAATAGCTAAAGGGTATGAAAAATCATTACAACAACTGCAAGATGACACAGAGAAGAACAATATGAGAGTGACTGGGGTGAATGAAAAAGCAGGGGACAGTGCAAAGGATCTAAAAAGATTATTTACAAAAGTAATGACAGAAAACTTCCCAAGCATGAGAAGAGAACTTGGCATACAGATAAGTGAGACATAGAACCCCAAGTGCCCATGACCAAAATAAATCTACACCAAGACATATAAAAATCGAGACTCCAGAAATTCAACAAAAGAACAGAACACTGAAAATTGTTTGAGAAAAAAACGAATCACCTACAAAGGAAAACCCATCAGAATCACAGCAGACTTCTCAACACAACCCCTTCAATCAAGGAAAGCATGGAGCAAAATATTTCAAGCCTTAAAAGAAACAATCTCCAACCCAGATTAATGTACCTGACCAAACTATCTTTCAAATTCAGCAATGAGATAAGATACTTCCACAACAAACAACTGAAGAAATTCATGACCTCCAAACCACCTCTACAAAATATTTTGAAGGATATCCCAGAAAAGGAAAAAGGAAAGTATAATCACAAGGACACTAATAAAAAGAACCCACAGATAAGGTAAGCAGTTAAACTCAGGTGAAATACAGAACCAACAACTGAAAAGATCAATGACAAAGATAAGTCAATATATAACGGCTGTAACCATCAATGTAAATGGTCTCAACTTACCAATCAAAAGAAACAGACTAGCGGAGTGGATCAAGAAACAAGATACATCAATATGCTGCATACAGGAGACACATTTTACCCAAAAGGAAATTCATAGACTGAAAACCAAAGGATGGAAAACAATATTGCATGCAACAGGAATCCAGAAAAAAGCAGGGGTAGCTATCCTAATCCCAGACAAAGTGAACTTCAAACCAAGACTGATCAAGAGGGACAAAGAAGGCCATTACACACTACTCAAGGGAAAACTTCAAGAGGAAGAAATAACAATCATTAATATTTACACACCACATATTGGTGCACCTAACTACATAAAACAAATATTAAGGACCATGAAAGAACAAGTAAACACTAACACGATTATGATAGGAGACTTCAATATTCCACTGTCACAAATAGACAGAACAGCTAGAAAAAAATTAACAAAGAAATATTGGAACTGAATCAAATCCATGAAGAAATGGACTCAGCAGATGTCTACAGAGTGCTTCGCCCTACAACAGCAGAATACACATTCTTCTCGGCTGCACATGGGTCATTCTCCACAATAGACCACATACTTACTGGTTCACAAAGCATACTTAAGTAAATGTAAGGGAACTGAAATTATTCCATGCATACTATCAGACCATAGTGCAATGAAACTGGAATTTAATAGCACCAGAAACCAAAGAGAAACACATAAACACATGGAAACTAAGTAACATCCTTCTGAACAACAGCTGGGTCACAGAAGAAATTAAAGAAAAAATTAAGCAATTTATACAGTCAAATGCTAATACCAATACAACATACCAGAACCTATGGGATACGAGGAAAGCAGTGCTACGAGGGAAATTTATTGCATTGAACTCCCACATCAGGAAATCAGAATGAGCTCAAATTAACAACTTAATGTTCAACCTCAAACATCTAGAAAAACAAGAACAAATCAAACCCAAAGCTCGTACAAGAGAGGAAATTACTAAGATCAGAGCTGACATCAACACAATTGAGACTAAGAAAATAATACAAAAAAAAAAAATCAACGAATCTAAGAGTTGGTTCTTCAAAAGACTAAACAAAATATACAAATCCCTAGTCAATGTTACCCAAAAAAGGAAAGAAAAAACCCAAATTCATGCAATAAAAATGAAAAGGGTGAAGTCACAACAGACTCTATGGAAATCCAAAGGATCATCAGCACCTACTTCAAGAACCAATACTCAAAACACTTAAGAAATGGACAGATTCTTAGAAAGTTACGAATTACCAAAACTAAATCAAGAAGAGATAAAAATACTAAATAACCTAATATCAGCCATTGAAATTGAAGAGATAATTCAAAACCTACCAACAAAGAAAAGCCCAGGTCCTGATGGCTTCACAGCTGAATTCTACAAGAAATTCGGAGATGATCTAATACCACTATTTCCTCAAACTCTTCAATGAAACTGAAAAGGAAGCAGTACTTCCAAAATCATTCCTGGAAGCAAGCATTACCCTGATACTAAAACCAGAAAAGAATCCAACTGAAAAAGAGAACTACAGGCCAATTTCCCTAATGAACATATTTGCAAAAATTCTCAACAAGATACTAGCAAAAAGAGTGCAATGAATTATCAAGAAGATTATATACTATGACCAAGTAGGACCCATCCCAGGAATGCAGAGATGATTCAACATACACAAATCAATATACGTAATACACCATATCAACAAAGTAAAAGACAAAAATCACATGATCATCTCAACAGATGCAGAAAAAGCATTTGACAAAAACCAACACCCATTCATGATTAAAAAAAAAAAAAACTACAGAAATTAGGAATACACAGTCTATATCTAAATCTGATAAAAGCCATCTATGACAAACCAACGGCCAACATCACACTAAATGGTCAGAAACTTGAAGCTTTCACATTAAAGTCTGCAACAAGACAAGGGTGCCCACTATCACCACTATTATTCAATATGGTTCTAGAAACATTAGCCAGAGCAATTAGACAAAAGAAAGAAATAAAAGGGATAAAGATAGGAAAGAAAGAAGTTAAACTATCATTATTTGTGGACGATATGATACCCTACATAGAAGACCCCAAAAATTCCACTAAAAAACTTCTGGATTTAATAACTAAATTCAGTTGTGTAACTAACTGGATACAAAGTCAACACACAAAAGTCAATAGCACTTCTATATACAAATAACAAACTTACTGAGAAAGAAATAACAAGATATACCTTTCACAATTGCATTAAAAAAATGGAATACTTAGAATCTATCAAACAAAGTAAAAGATCTTTACATTGAAAACTACAGAACTCTAAAAAAGGAAATTGAAAGGGATATCAGAAAATGGAAAGATATACCATGTTCCTAGATAGGAAGAACCAACATAGTGAAAGTTGCCATACTTCCTAAATAACTATACAGATTTAATGCAATTCCGATCAAAATATAATTAACATACTTCACAGAATTAGAAAGAACAATCGTGAAATTCATTTGGAACCAGAAGAGAACAAGAATAGGAAAAACAAGCCTGGGCCACAGAAGCAAGGCAGGGGGCTTCACAATCCCCAACCTGAAACTATACTATAAAGCTACTGTGATAAAAACAGCATGGTACTGGCAAAAAGATAGACCTGAGGATCAACTGAACAGATTAGAGGATGCAGAAACGACTCCAAACACACTCAAATACCTCGTCTTCGACAAAGGAGCCAAACACCCTCACTGGAAGAAAGCCTCCTTAACAAATGGTGCTAGGAAAAATGGCTGGCCACATGCTGAAAACTAAAACTAGATATATGTCTCTCACCATGTACTAAACTAAAATCAAAGTGGGTCAAAGATCTAAATATTAAAACAGAAACACTAAATCTACTATAGAATAGGAAGAACTCTTGAAGACACAGGGGTAGGAAAAAATTTTATGAACAGAATCCAGACTGCATGGGAAATAATACAAAAAATCCGTGCTTGGGACCACATCCTACTAAAAGGCTTTCATACAGCAAAGGAAATCACCAATAGAACAGGGCAAAACCCCACAGACTGGGAAAAAAAATTTGCCAGCTGTCCCTCCGACAAAAGTCTAACTTCTAGAATATACGAAGAACTCAAAAAAAAATTGAACTTCCCAAATTCAAAGGCCCAATCCAAAAATAGGCATCTGAAATGAATAAACATTTCTCAGATGAAGAAATAAAAATGGCAAATAAATACATGAAAAAAGAGTTCAACATCACTAGTCATTCAAGAGATGCAAATCAAAACAATGTTACTCCACCTCACTCCAGGAAGAACAGCGATCATCAAAAAAAATCAACCAATAACAAATGCTGGCGGGGCTGCAGGGGAAAAAGGTACCCTCCTTCACTGTTGGTAGGAACATAGATTGGTCAAGCCACTGTGGAAATCCATATGGAGATTCCTCAAAAAACTACAACTAGAGGTTCCATTTGATCCAGCTAGTCCTCTACTGGGCATCTTTCCAAAAGAATTAAAATCATCATACCACAGCAATATATGCACAACAATGTTTAGAGCAACACGATTTGTAATAGCTAAGTCCTGGAAATAACCTAAATGCCCAACAACTAATGAATGGCTGAAGACGATCTGGTTTTTCTACATAATGGAGTACTACTTTGCCATTAAAAAGGATACACTAGAGACATTCGTATGTAAATGGATGTACTCTGAGAACATACTCTTAAGTGAAATAAATCAGACACACATGAGTACACATCAAATTGTTTCTCTGATATGAGAAACCACAAGTGTATTAAGGACAAAGAAGTGTAATAGATTTTATATTCAAAGGAGAGAAGAACTAGAAAGGGAGAAGGGGGAAAAGAAGGAAGGGAAAAAGGAAAGAAAGGGGAAAGGGAAATATGGAAAAATATCATATATATATATGTTAATAAACCTGCTATAAATAAGGAAGGGGGAGCAGAAGAGAGGGGTGGGGAAGAGAGGGGGAAAACCAAGATACATCATGTACAGGTACAAAATAACCATGATGAATGTGATCACTATGTAAACAATGTACCAATACATGGTCTTGGTAAAAAATAAAATAAAAGAAAAGAAAAGAAAAGAAAAGAAAAGAAAAGAAAAGAAAAGAAAAGAAAAAGAAAAAAAATTAGAACATCTATATTCCCTGTGTATTCAGTCCAGACTGCTATAACAAAGTACCATAGGCTGGGTGGCTTATAAAGAACAGAAATTTATTTTTGACAGTCTTAGAGGCTAGAAGTCTCAGATCCAGTTATCAGCACAGTCCAGTTATGGGAATAGCCTTGCAGTCAACCAATTTTACATTGTACCCTCACATGGAAAAGAGAGAGCAAGAGAATCATCTGTGATCCCTTTTGTAAGGCTCTAATCTCATTCATAAGGGCAGCATCCTCATGGCTTAATTCCCTCCCCAAACACCCACATACTATTCCCACCACCACATCAGGGGTTGGGATTCCAACATATGATTTGTGAGAACATTTATATCTTTAAAGAATGAGGTTATTCTTCACATTGAATTATATACACGTAAAAATAACTAGCATTACAAGTCTTATTGCATGTGTGTGTGTGTGCATGTGCATGCCTCTGTGTGTGTATTTCACTGCAATATTTAAAAATCAATTATGTTCCAGAAATCATTAAATTATATACTTTAAGTGAGTTGTATGGCATATAAACTACATTCCCCATAAAGCTATTTTTTTAAAAAGAATAAGAACAAGATTAAAAAATAGTTTTCAGACAAACAAAACCCAGAAAATGCTTAGTAGGAATAAATTCTTTAAAATTATATTTTAAGAGAGGAAAAAGTGGTAAAACAAGTCTAATAAGTGAAGATAATATAAAATAATAGCAATGCACTATGAGGTTTTAAAGGAATAAAAAACATTAAAATATCTAATTGGGAAAGTGTTCTTTATGCTTTTAAGGCCCTGAGTTGTCTAGGAGAGTGAAAAGGTATTGACTAACTTTAATTTTTGCAAAATGAGTATATAAGATGTAACTTCTACAGAGCCCAACAAGGCTAGAAATTGAGTGCTTAAATTCCAATGTAGTAGAAGATGAAATTATTTTTAAAATCCAAGCAAAGGCAAGAAAGTGAAGGCAATTCATTAAAAAACATCAACAATGGCAGTAGAGCTATACCCAAATACAGAGTAATCATATTAAATGTAAAGTTCCTGAATGTTACAGTTAAAATAAAGATTTGATAGCTGGCATCTTAAAAAATACAGTAGACCTTCGCAAAGTTGCAGTTCAGAATTCTCAGGCTTAGCTGCTCTCAGATTTTTCCTTAGAACCTAACTCATAACTGTTCACAGAAACCCCTGAAATTTGGCAGAAACTACAAATATCCTCCACAAGTGTTTTTTTGGTGGGAGGTTTGCAAGTAGGCAAACCAAGAGTTATTCAGTTCTTCTTGTTGGTGACTGGCTGCTGCCCTGTAACCCATCTCAGGCAGATGCGCCAGCATTCCCGCATCATACCAGGTTGCTGTACCGTGCATGGATATCTTTAGTGTTCTCGATTTTGTTCTTCTTAAAGCCTTAAAATCCCCAAGATACTGCCAAAACTCCCTGCACCTTCTAAGACTTTATTAATACAGCATTTTATTAAATTACGTAACTGTGGGAGATGTACCATATTTAGAGTTTAAATCATAAAAATAGGCATTTTTCTGACCGTATCTGAAATTTGCAATTTTTCACAATTTGCAGGTGCTCTAGGAACATAACCCCCAAGAATTTCAGGGTCCACTGTAATCTCTTATAAGGAAAATATCAAAGATATAAAAGTACAGAAAGAGTACAGATAAATACATTACTAAAGATAAAGAGCCCCATTTCATGCATAAAAGGTCAATCCACGATAAGATATAAAAATTAACAATGTTCATCAGAAATAGATGATTCTCTCACTAATAAAAATACAAACAACATAAAATCAGTAGGAATATAAATGATTTCCCAAGATTCTATACACAGAGAAAAAAAAACAAGTTCTAAAACTGTAAAATTCACATTGTTTTCAAGTACACACAGTATATTAAGAAAAACTGACCATATGCTAGGTAATGCAACAAATCTCAACAAATTTCAAAGACTAAAATTATATAAAGCACTTTTTCTGACTTCATTATAATTAAAAATCAGTGACAAAAAGTAACAAAACGCTAACCAAAAATTTTTGATATGACTTTGGCAGCAAGTTCTACCCAAGATTTAAGAAAAATGTAGTCCCAGCCTTATACAGAAAAACATAATTTCCAGCTCAATGTATGATCTTGATCAATGCATTAGCTTTCTGTCACTGCAATAACACACCTGAGAAAACCGTCTTAAAGGAAAGCTGTCTTGTGGCTCACAGTTTCAAAGGTTTCAGTCCATGTCTATTTGGGCCTGTGGTGACATAGGACATCACAGTGGAGTATGCTGTGGAGGAAGTCTGTTCAACAGAGGTGGCAAAGAGAGAGAAGCAAAGAAAGAGAGGAAGGGGCCAGTATTCCCATATCCTCTTTAAGACCACACCCCCAGTGACCTAACTTCCTTTAGCCAGGCCCCACTTTTGCAAAGTTCTACCTAACACAGCTTCACAGGCTAGCACCCGAGCCTTCAGCACATAGGCCTTTGGAAGACATTTAAGATCAAACATGGCAATCAAAAACCCTACAAGGATAGTAAGAAAAAGGAAGTTTCCAGTCAATTTTACTCATGAACATAGATAGACACAAGAATGGCACATTGCATACTAACAAGAGAATCTAGGTATGTGTTAAAATTACAGTGCATCATGACAACCACCACCAGCCAAATGCAGTGTTGGTTTAGTACTAGAAATCAGTTTATCTCACCGACAGTTTAAAGGACAAAACCTACAAAATCCTCTTCAAATGCAGAAAGGGCATTTTGATTAAGCTTTCATATCAACTTATGATTAAAACATAAATTAAACAAGATGCTTTGGCAGTCTACTAAACAAAAATGCTGTGGCAGTCCAGAAATAGAAAATAACTTTAACATGATCAAAAAGGAAAAAGGGAGAGGGGAAAGAGATGTAAAAAGAAATAAGATGTGCCACATACATGTACCAACTACCGCAATACACCATAAACATGTACTAATAAGAAAAAGACAAAGATAAAAAGTATATACAAATACTCTAAAATACACTAAAAGCTTTATTTTTGAAATCAGGAAGAAGATAATGATGACTGCTATTGCCACTTCTATTCAGCATTATACTGAAGGTCTCTTGTGCCAGGAGAAAAGACAGAGACAGACAGAGACAGGAGAGAGGGAGTGAGAAAGAGAAAGGAAGGGAGGGAGAAGAGGGCAAAGAGAGAGGAACAGTATAAGAATTGGAAAGTATGTAGTACCTATCCCTTCATTATGAATCAACATACAATTAAGTGGCTTAAAACAACAAACATTTTTTAATCTCATTCTGTACTTTATGAATCCAGGCAGATTCTAGCTGAGTCCTCTGGCTTAGAGTTTTACAAGAAGTTTCAATCAAAGTGTCAGCTACAATTGGGGTTACCTCAAAGCTCAACCAGTGATCGCTTCCAAGATCACTCCCACAGTGTCAGCAGGCCTCATCTTATCACGCTGGCCAGAGATATTAGCTCCTTGCCAACAGCCTCTCCACACAGCAGCCCACACATCACAGCCAGCTTTCCTCGGAGCAGGCCAGAGGACAAGATAGACAAGCCTGGGTCTTTTTGGAAACTAATATCAGAATTGATATACCATCACTTTTGCCATATTCTGTTGCTTAAAAGTGTCATTTGGCCCAGCCACACTCAGGGAAAAGCAATTACACAAGGCATTAAATAACTGGAAGGAGGGACCCCTGGAAAATTTCAGATACTGTCTCCATGGAAAGGAAAAACAAAAACTGTCCTTATTTTATGACATATATCAAATGTGGAAAGAAAAACAAAGCAGATTAAATGTTTAGAATAGGAAGGTCTAACAAGGTTACTGGACACAAAAATCAGTATGCAAAAATTAGTTTATAGTATATAGAAGAAATTATTAAACAATATTTACAATAGGAACAAATATCAAGCCATTTAACAATTAAATTGTTACTGTTGAAGCTAGAGAATGGGTACTACATTTATTTATTTATTTGTGTCTGAAATTCTTAACGGTAATTTTTTAAAGTATTAAATACTTAGGAACAAACATAACATTTGTAAACTGTATTTACAGAGAAATTTAGAGTTTTTCATTAATTTAGAGTTTTTATTTTTAAAGGCGAAGGCATTTAATTTATCTCATGGTTTTGGGACTCAAGTCCATGAGCAGCGGGCCCTGAAGCAGAACCTTCATGGGAGAAGGGTGCGGCCAGCAACAGGTGAAGGGCCGCACAGTGCTCAAGCTCACACCTTCCCGACACGTGCAGGATCGTGCTTTACTAACTGGCGAGGCGTTTCTTAATCCAATGGAGTTGACACATCAGGATTAACAGTTACGACTGCCCAGGCAGGACTCAAATTTTTTATCTTCCTGCCTCACATTCCGGAGAGCTGGGATTACAAGTGTTCACCATCATGCCCGCCTACCATTCATTTTCTTTACTGCTTGATTCCAACACATACAGATGGTAGAATTATTAGTCCATGTTTGTATGGGAAACTTTATCAGTGACAGCACAGTGCTTAAATACAACTTCTTTTACTCCTTTTTTTTGTATTTATTTATGTTTTTTTTTAATTTTAATAGTACATTTTAGATGTACAGAGTGATAACATTCACCATAGGGGATTTGTACCTGTATATGACATATCTTGTTGCTTCTTTTTTTCCCCATTCCCCTCCCCTCACCCCCTCCTCCCTCCCTATTCCAAGGTAAATGGATGCATCTTGAGACCATAGTCTTCAGTGAAATAAATCAGACACACATGTTTAAATACTTCTTTTACTCTTAATCTTGCAGATTTCATTTATTTTCATAATTATTTAGGTCAGCGCTATTTTCCCTTATCTCTTCAGTGAGACTGATTCATACATTTATAATATAATAAGATGGGTTTGTCATATGCATTATTGCATCCTGGAGTCCCACTATATTCAAAATTATTAAAATTTGGATACATTAACTCCAATGTACAGGTAGCCAGGTTTTGACAGATCATATACTGTATTTACAGTTATATCTATTAACAAATTCACATCATACAGAATGGTTTCAATTGCCTAAAAATGTCATATCCTTTCTTGCTAAATGCTTGATCACCACTGACCTTTTTACTGTCTTCATAGCATTCCCTTTTTATTTTTTTGTTTACATTCATTTTTCTAATTAATTTTATTGGTACATTTTATATATACATAATAATAACACTCAGAGAATTTGTACCTGTACATGATATATCTTGATTCTTCTTCTTTTCCATTTCCCTCCCCTCCCTTCAATCCCTCTTTCTCCCCTTATTTACAAAACCTTTGTTTCCATTGTTTCCTTCCATTCTGTTTTTCTTTTCCATTCCTTCCTCCCTCCTCCCCCTTCCCAGCTCCCTTCCCATTTGAAAATTTTCTTCCTATTTTGCAATACCTATTTTGGTCACTTACCCTTTCAGGTTCTCACATCAGAGAAACCATGTGATAGCTAAACATGTGTGTCCAATTTATTTCACTTAAGAGTATGGTCTCAAAGTGCATCCATTTACCTAGAAATGTCTCCAGTTTATCCTTTTTCGTGGCAGAATAATACTCCCTTGTATAAAAAAAAATCACATCTTCCTTATCTATTCATCAGTTGATGGGCATTTGGGATGTTTCCAAGATTTAGCTATTACAAATTGTGCTGCTATGAACATGGGTATGCACATATCACTGTGGTATGATGCTTTTAATTTTTTCACACAGATACCAAGAAGGGCAACAGCTGGGTCAAATGGAACCTCTACTTTTAGTTTTTTTAAGGAATCTCCACACTGATTTCCACGTTGATTGCACCAATCTACGCTCTATCCAAATGTGGGGAACTTTTCCCCACACCCCCACCAGCATGTTATTGGCTGATTTCTTCATAATAGCCATTCTATCTGGATATGGAATCTCACTGTTGCATATCTCAAATGATCAGTGACATTGAGCATTATTTCATATATTTACTCGCCATTTCTACTTCTTCATCTGAGAAGTATCTCTTCATTTCAGCTGCCCATTTTTGAACTGGATCTTTAAATTTGAGGGGTCTGATTTTTTGAGTTCTCCATATATTCTTAATATTAGACCTCTGTCTGAGGAAAAGCTGGCAAAAATGTTCTCAAAGTCTGCTGGTGGTTTCTTTTGCTCTGCAAAAGCTTTTTAATAAGATGAGATCACAGTTGTTGATTCTTTGTGTATTTCCCAGGGCAATCAGTGTTTTGTTCATGAAGGCTTTGCCGATACCTATGTCTTCAAAGTATCTACCAACTCTGTCTTCCAGTAGATTGTGTTTCTGTTTTAATATTTAGATTTTTTTCATCCACGTTGACTTTAGATTAGTGTATAGTAAGAGATATGAATCTAGTTTTGATCTAGTGTGGGAAGCCCATTTTTCCAGCACCATTTATTAAACAGGCCATCTTTCTTTCAGTGAGGGTGTTTGGTCCCTTTGTCAAAGATGAGGTGGCTGAGAGGGTTTGAGCTTGTTTCTGCATCTTTTGGTCTGTTCCACTGATCCTCAAGTCTGTCTCCCCCCCACACACCCAGTACCATGCTGTTTTTATTATAGTAGCCTTGTAATGTAATTTCAGGTCAGGGATTGTGATGGCCCCTGCTTTGCCTTTGTTGCCCAGAATTGCTTTTGCTAGTCTAGATTTCTTCTGGTTCCAAATGAGTTTTAGGATTGTTTTCTCCAATCCTGTGAGGTATGCTATTGGTATTCTGGTTGGGATTGCATTAAATCTGTATAACAACTTTGGGAATATGGCCATTTTCACTATATTGGTTCTTCCTAAGAACAAGGGATATCTTTCCATTTTCTGATATCTTCTTTGGTCTCCTTTTTCAGAGTACCGTAGTTTTCAGTGTAAAGGCCTCTTACTTCCTTTGTTAGACTGAGTCCTAAATATTTCATTTTTTTGCATGCTATTGTGAAAAGTATTGTTTCTGTAATTTCTCTCTCAGTGAGTTTGTTATTTGTGTACAGGAGTACATACTGATCTTTGAGTGTTGACTTTGTAAGCAGCTATCCTACTGAATTTGGTTATTAAATCTAGAAGTCTTGGGTGGAGTTTTTGGGGTTTTCTATGTAGAGTATCATGTCATCTGCAAATAAAAATTGAACTTCTTCCTTTCCATCTTTATTCCATTTGTTTCTTTCACTGTTCTAATTTTTCTAGTTTGTTTCCAGAGCTATATTGAGTAAGAGTGGTGACAGTAGATATCTTTGTCTTGTCTCTGATTTTAGAGTAAAAGTTTTCAGTTTTTGACTATTTAGTATGATACTGGCTGTTGGTTTGTCATAGATGGCTTTTATCAGATTGAGATAAAGATTATATATTCCAATTTTCTGTAGGGTTTTTATCATGAATGGGTTGGACTTTGTCAAATGATTTTTTTCTGCATCTGTTGAGATGATCATGTGGCTTTTGTCCTTGGGTCTGTTAATGTGGTGTGTTACATCTGTTGATTTTCATATGTTGAATCATCCCTGTATTCCTGGGATAAATCCTACTTGGTCATAGCATATAATCTTCTTCATGATTTGCTGCATTCTGTTTGCCCATCTCTTGTTCATGATTTTGGTGTCTGTGTTCATTAGGGAGATTGGTCTATGGTTCTCTTTTTCAGTTAGATCCTTCTCTGGTTTTTGTAGTAATGCTTGCTTCCAGGAATGGATTTCGGAGTATTGCTTCCCTTTCAATTTCATTAAAGTTTCATGAGTAGTGGCATTAGATCTTCTAAATTTCTTATAGAATTCAGCCATGAATCTGTCAAGACCTGGACTCTTCTTTATTGGTAGGTTTTTAATTACCTTTTCAATTTCATTGACTGATATTGGCTTACGTAGAATTTTTATATATTCTTGATTCAGCTTTGGTAATAGTCTTAGTTACTTTTGTCTCATTGCTGAGACAAAATACCCAACACCCAAAGTTAGAAGAGAAAAAGTTTATTTAACTCCCGGGCTGTAGAGGATGTAGTGATCTTTTCTGTCTCTCTTGATCAGTCTTGGCTTGAAATTCACTTTGTCTGCAAATTAAGTAACTATCCTTACTTTTTTCCGCATTCCTGTTGCATGTTTTCCATCCTTTGACTTTATTCTATGTCTCTTTTTTTAGTTAAATGTGTTTCTTGTATGCAACATATTTTTGGATCTTGTTTCTTGATCCATTCTGCCAGTCTGTTTCCTTCAATTGGTGAATTGAGACCATTTACAATGGTGGTTATAACTGATATGTATTGACTTCTCCTTGCCATGTTATTTCCCTGTTGCTGGTTCCCTTTCATTCCTGTTTAATTACTTGACTTGCCTTGTGGATTCATTCTGTTGGGGTCTGTGGAGTTGTTGCCTTTGTTATATCTTTCTAGAACATCCTTCAGAATATGTTGGAGTGGTCATAAGTTTCCTCAGGTATTGGCATGGAAATACTTATTTCTGCATCAATATTGAAAGACAGTTTTGTTGGGTACATCAATCTGGGTTGCAGGTTTTCTTTTAGGGTTTAAGTGTTTGAGTTAAGTGTTTGTGTTGAGAAGTCTGTTGTAATTCTGATGGGCTTTTCTTTTCTCTAATAGGTTTTAATATTCTGTTCTTGTGTTGAATTTCTCGAATCTTGACTATTATATGCTTTGGGGTAGTTTCTTTTGATCATGGCTAAATGGAGTTCTATATGCCTCATTTATCTGTATGTCAAATTCTTTTTCCATGCTTGGGAAGTTTTCTTCCATTACTACTGTGAACAAGTTTTTTATGTCAGTTGTGCTATCTCCTGCCTTTTCATTGACTCTGCTCAATCTTGTTATTCTTCCTTGCATCATCTAGCAACTGTTCAATTTTTTGTGGTCCCTTGCTATTTTTAAGAAATCTTTTTATGAACACTAACTCCAATCCTGTCTTCTACATCTGATATTGCCTTCATATTGGTTCGTTTTGCTGCATAAACTTTCAGAATTTTTATCTGATATCCGATTGAATGTTTCATGGATTCCATTTCTTTCCTATGTTGGGTATTCATGGTTCCCATCATTTTCCTAAGTGTTTCTTTTTTTTCTTTTAAATCTGTTTCCACACTAGATTCACCAATCATGTCCCTCATTGTGGTCATCATCTCTTAAATTATCTTACAAATTATTTGATTTTTTTCTAGAGCCTTACTCATCTGCTTTGTTACTTCCACTGTTACCCCTTCCAAGAGTCTGGGTGGGTGGCTTTTGAATTGTTGCACCACATTGCCCCCCAGGTTTGCCTTTGGCAAGCTGGAACTCTGGGGTTGCATCTTGCTTATGTGTCTTTGCCTTTTCTATTTTCTTTTTAGTTCGATTCCTGCATTGATGCTTGTAAACTGTTTATGATATCTTTATTGCTAATGTCCAGAACTCTTAGGAAAGGACTACTCATCAGAGATGTCTTCCAGATGTAGTTGGCTTTTAGGTTTTGAGTCTGTTGCAAGATCATATCTCTTCAATTTCTTAGGGATGAGAAATGGCTATTTGGCCTAGTTCCTGGTTCTTTGGCACTGGTCTATAGTGTTGTTTACGACCCTCAGGCAATCTCAGTCTTGACATACAAGGAGGAACAACTGATTAGAACAACTTTGTCACCTTACTTAAAGCAGTACAATCAATAATGATAAGAGCACCAAACACAGCCTAGAAAATGACAAATTGTGATAACTATTAATTTGCCACCTTTAACTGTACGAACAAGATTTGTGGCTTTACAACAAAATCTAAAACTAACCAGAAAATTGTATATGGTAACTATCCCCCCAAATGGCAATTTTACCTTCAGGGAGAAAATTTTGAAGGAGCTAGGGAAAAAAATAGAGAAATAGAAGAGACAGGGCTTATAAGCAAGGCTGGAGGAAAAAAGAAGATTATGCAAGCTTTGGGAACTGGTGAGAAAGACAGGATGGAAAAAAGAAGAAGAAAAACAAGAACAGAGCAAAACAAAAAACTGGAAACAATGTTAGTATTCATATAAAAATGACAAGTAATCAAGAAAAACAAAAACAGAAAAATAATTTTAAATTAAAAAGCAAAGAAAGGAAGAAAAGCAGGGGGGAAGTTCACTTCAGGGTTTGTCTCTGTCACTAGCAGACAGAGGGGGGAGACAGGTCAGATCCACGCTGACTGATTCCACCAAGCCAATGGTAGAATTACAGCGGTGGTAGATAATCCCAGCAAGCCTGAGCCTTCAGTTCCACTGAAGTTCAGGCTGCTTCTGCTTTCTGGCTGTGAAGCTGGGACCCAAGTTGTTCAGCCCACAACTCTCCATGTGCATCCTACTGGCTTAAACTCAGCTCCCTGACCTCCTGCCAACTCGAACTTGGTTGCCTCTCATCCTGACACCAGGATCTGCTAGATAGAGCCAACCTGCAGCTGCTGAGTTCTGAGTTCAGGTGGACCCTTTCTGAAACGGTGACCAGCCAATCACACTGTGCTAAGGGATGTCTAAACCCAAATAACTCACCAGCCACTGAACTCTGCAGCATCCACCACTCTGTTCCACTGGTACGTTCCTCGGTGGAGCCCTCTGGGGTTGCCAGTAGTCACTGTGCATCTGCAGGTTCAAGCCACCATCCCATACTGCAAGCTGGGGCTCGGGGGAAAGTGCTCCTGCCACCTCCCTCTTCTATGTTGCAGTCCTGCTCTTCGCTCTCTCTGTGGGTTTCAATTCTCACTTCAGATCTTTGTTTGGTCCTAAGGACCTACTTTTCTCCTCCTTCTCTTCCTCACATTGCTATATTCCAGTGTCTGAGTTCCAAATATCAGAGAGGCTGTTTCTCTGCTGCTCTGCTGCTCGCCATTCTGCCATCTTCCTGGAAGTCTTCCAATTTACTTTAAATAAATGGAGAGATAAATCATGTTCATAAACTGATAGGCTTAATATTGTAAAAATAGAAATTCATTCCAAACTGATTTGTAAATTCAATGCAACTCAAATAAAAAATGTTAGCAGAGTATGTGTGTGTGTGTGGCTGACAAACTAATAAAATTTGCATAAAAGTAAAAAAGTCCACATGGAAAAAGTGTTCATCTATAGTCATAAAACCAAAGTGAAATTATAATCAGACACCATTATAAAACACATGGACAATAGTTCAAACTGGCAGTAGCCAGTTTTGATGAAGGTGTTAAATAAAAGAAACTCTCATGCACTGATAATGGAAGTATTAATAGGTACAACTACTTTGGGAAATTGCTGTCATTTATTATCAGTTTCACACTTGAGTGGTGACTCATGACATGCTTTTTGCAAAAAGAAATAGTAAAAATGAAAAGAAAGGAAGGAGCTTGGGGATTTAGCTCAGTGGTAGAGCCCTTGCCTAGCAAGTGCAAGGTCCTGAGTTCAATTCCCAGCATTGCCCCCCCCCACCAAAAAAAAGGAAGAAAAATTTATTCCCCTCTTGCTCATTCAAAGACATAGCCATTGTCTAGCTCACCAAAGATGAGCAACAGAAGAGAAAATTCTGGAAAATAAGCCCTACCATCAGGGCAAATAAGAACAAAAAGTACACTTGCTCTTTTCTCTAAACAGATGCCAAAGTCTGAGAATAAATCCTGAAACACTAAAAATCACCATTTCATTTCTTACTTGGAATTTAACATGGTGCTCAAACCAAAAGGAATACTCTGATCCATTTTTAAGTACAGTAAGCAAAATCTCTGTCAACTGTACAAAGCATTCTGCTGCAGCAGGGGCAGATCTCAAATGCAAAGAAAACTCAGTCCAGAGAGCACCACGAACCAATTCATGGGTGCTGCTTGGGTTTTGGCACAACTGCTCTCAGGGGAAACCTTCCATTCCAGATGCTCCATAATCTAAGTGCTTCTCTATTTTGCAAAAGGACAAAGCAAAGAAAAAACGTGATAAAGTGCTCTCCTCTCGGTCTATACAAAAGCCCAAAATCTCACCTCTTATTTTCTTATAGAAATAAATGACTGATGTGAGAGTACTGGCAAAGGTATTTGGGGATGCTTCTAACTGATCTAAATAAATGCCAAAAAAGCAAAATACTAGGTTTATATATATAAAATATATATAAACAATTTATTTATATTTCATTTGCTTTCAAAAGATGAAGCTGACAAATACTTATGAAAGTAGTAGTCTCATTTTACTTAATCCATTTATATTTTTTTTCACAAACACAATATTTAACTTATAATTACAGGTCTTAGGGGACCCAAAGAATTTATCCAGTTCAACTTCCCATCTTTAGCTGAGACTAAAATTATACTATTGTAGGTAGATAAAAATCTACTCCACTTACAGGTAAATGCCAACTATTACATAATAAAAGAAATCTGTCGTAGCATCCAAAAAATCTGCAATAAAAGACATAGCCACCACAACATAGGACATTAAGAATTTTTTGCATAACAACGAAAAATGGGATTTACACAGGAGGAATCACAACTGGCTACTAAGTCAACAGCCTCACAGTAACAGTACCCAGTACCTTTCTTATTTCAGTATTTACACGATTCTTAAGACTTGGTTATAACAAAGACAGCAATAACTAGGATAGACACATAATGATTTTATAAACATCATGAAAAACAAACATTTAAAAAAATATTTTACATTCTTGGGTTTTTTTTTTAACAATTCCAAATCTGTTAACATTACTGCTATATATTTAACTCACTTTATTGATTTCTACAACTTTAAAAATCAGAGTCTTACAAAAACACTGACAGTGGCTCAATATTTTTAGAAGACAGATCATCTGTATTTATATTTCAGTAGTCTGTATTTTATGCTTTTCTTTCTTCCACCACCATTCACTCAAAACAACAATCACCACAGAGGTCTCTAAGCTCTGTTGCTGTAGAAGCCTCACATCCGAAAACTTCTAGTTCTCTGAAATGGCTGGAAAGGATTTTTCAGTGCCCACGTGAACAGCTGTGGCCTGGGTTTGAGGTTTTCAGAAAACAGAAGTGCTTCACTTTCTGGTGTAGGAAATCGTTCTTGGTAGACTTCGGGATAGGATTTCTGAAACTAAGCAAGAGATCTAATCAAAGTCATAAAGACATGTAAAAGTCAAGAGAATGCAGGAGTCAATTTTTGTTTGTTTGTTTGTTTATGGTACTGAGGATTGAACCCAGAACCTTTGCATTGAGCTACATTTCCAGCCATTTTGTTTTTTAAAATAGAATTTTACTAAACTACTAAATTTCCCAAATTGGCCTTGAACTTGTGATCCTCATGCCTCAACTGCCCAGAGTGCTGGGATTATAGGTGTGCACCACCACACCCAGTAGGGCAGCCAAATTTTAATGTAAGAGTTGATGATCCCATCCCTACTTCCGTGTCTTTATTCTTGCTAAAACATTTCATTCCAATGTCTATAGATCTAATTCATCTTTCTTTTAATCAAATCTTCAAATAAAGCTCTTTTTAAAATGTTTCTTAAAATTATCCTCACTACCAACCATAGACAGACCTCACTTTAAAAATATTCACAAGTAACTCTGATGTAAAAACGACATATGTTCTGTACAATTAAAGAAAACTTTGGCCCAACTATGTTTCACCATCTCCTTGGTTAGCCTTGCTAACTTCTGTCCAAATAGAAGAGAGAACATTCTGAAAGATATCATTTTATGGAAAGCCTAAAAAGAAGCAATATAGTCTTCCTTTGATCTTTACCAATGAACCCTTCTCCAAAATTACTGAAATAAAAAGATGAATAGAAGTCTAGAACCTTGGTCCCTGTGTGTAATCCTATATAAGCTGTGTGACCAGGAATCAAGCTATGCAGTAGTCAAGTCTGTAAGAGCAAATACCATTCACCCAATCATGCAACAATCTTTAACGATGATTGAAGTATACCTATTCTGAATTTAAAACTATTCTCTGAAACATAAACTGCTATGTTGCCTAACATCACAGGAAAGAAAAACTTAGTAATGCCTGAGACAAGAAACCAATTTGACACTGACTATCCAAAACCAGTAGCTCTTAAACTCTAGACATTTTTACATTTTATGAATTCAATCTAATTTAACTTTTTAAAAAAAATCAAAAGAAATCTGCCCTTACTATGAGCTTCATTGAAGCATTTGCTCTGCTGATTTACATCATGCCACATATTAAAATAAAGGACAATTTTTAGAGAATACCTCATAAATAAGGGTTCGATAATGAAAAAAGAACTACTTCAGAGAATAGAGATCCAGTAAACTGACCAGAATTATGTAAATCAAAACTTCTGCAATATATAAACTGAATAATATACTTTCCAAGTTTCTTCATCTCAGAAGAATTGTATGAAATCTATTAAAATAGAGAATAAAAAGAAGAAATAGTATAAGAACAATAGGGGGGAGGATAAATGATTTATAAAGAATATCCTTATTACCTGCTTCAGTTTTTTCTTCTTCTCTTTACTGGAGAGCTTGGTATCTGTTATCACTTCCTCCAACAAGGCCGCCAGAGGTTCCTGGGAGCCATAAGTTCTTTGGTATTCAAATTCCTCAGGACTAATTTGACGGCAAAATGAAGGAGCAGATAAAGTGATATCCATATCAGCTCCTGGGTATTTTATCTGAGACCAAAGGACAAAAATTAGTTTAGATAGATTATGATGGGCCTCCGAGTCAGAATAGCATGTCATCCCTCAATACAATTGTGAAAAACTCTACACTGAAAAGTATGAGTGTTTCCACAACTTCAAAGGAATATCATTTAAAACAAGTTTTAAATATGAGATTTTTACCTTTTTAACTCAATATGTTTTAATAAACCAACAAACAAAAAAATATTATGCTCTTTTAAAGATCTGAAATATAAACATATTTAGTAAAATAAAATTCAAAATAGGCACAAAGTTGAATCATATACTACGAATCCTGCAGGCTCCTCCCACATCTGAAGAGTCCGATTCTCTCTCCCATGGCTGGGGACAGACAGACAGGCTCGGGTCTAGATGTGCAGTTATGCGGAGAGGTGCTATGACCAACCCTGTGATACGTGCTCCTAGTGAGAACCAAGTGAAAAGAACAAATGTGTATGTAACTGCACCAGGCATAAAGGAAGAGGGAGAAACAGGAGGAAAAGGAAAACCAAGGTCTGTGGATAAATGAACATTCCTTAAAAATACTTCATTTCAAACTGAGAATGGTAGCACATAGCTGTAATCTCAGAATTAAGAGGCTGAGAGAGGAGGATTGAGAATTTGAAGCCAGCCCAGACTCTATTGTGAGAGCTGGTCTCAAAAAAACCAAAAGATATTACTTAATTTCAGAGTCCAGCATTTTTTCAAAAATACAGCACCTTATTATTCTGTAGTGGGTGAAATTCCCACTACTGCACTTCCTACTTTGGTTTAAGGTCCTCCATCCCCAGAGCCACAGAAATGAATTCTGTCATCAAGAGGGGTGATCACATTAAAGACATTCTGTGCCTCAATGTCATTTTCATCAGATCAATTAGAGACAACCCAAAGAGAGACAGACAGGAACCATGGGGAAAAGCACCTACTAGCTTCTTGTTTTGTCTTGAAGAAGGGCAGGAAAAACTGAAAATGGCCAGGACAAAGAGCGAGGTGGAGGCAGCGTGTAACAGCCAGAAGCTTACAGCATGAGAAAAACCCTAGACACTCAGGCTTAAAGAACATAAGAAGAGGGTTGTGGATGAGGTCATTAGAAGGCTGAGCTCAAAAAATATTGCCCACTTCACAGTTTATCCCAGGTCAGCTCCAAAAGCGCCCCAAACGATTTGCTACAATAGTCCAAGCAACACTGCTGTGATATGATGTGGGGTTTAGCGGCCTTGTCACAAGAACAGAGATTTCTAGGCTCTGAGTGCTAACAATTACTCAGAAATTCTTCTGAGTATTTCCAAAAGAGAAAAAGTAATTGAACAATTGAGTAATTACCAATTTTATTCAGTGCACATTGCAGTGCTTCTTCACAAGATCATGTTCATCTGCAGTTAAATTAATCATCGTGGCTCAGCCTCCTAATCTTCAAGTAATAGGAAAGGGCTCGTGGGCTCATTGCTAAAATTGTTCTTGTTAAAATCCAGTGGAGTGTTTCTTTTCATTTCTTTTTAAAAGTTTGGCTCAGAAAAATATCCAGGAAAAAAGATTAAACTAAAGCAACAGTATGACTATACTTTTCACCCATGAAAATGGCAGACGTATGTATGTATTTTGATAATTTTCAAAGTAGGCAAAGGTGAAAGGAAATGAACACTCACTTTCTTACAACACTGACCCAAATGTAAAATTGAAACAATCAAATTAAAAGAAAACTTGGCAATATGCTATCAATACTTAAATATCAACCAGAGTGTATCACTTAAATAAATTATGGAATACTATGTTGCCAATAATGACATTAATGACATAAAAATCCTAGTAATCACAGCAGCTACTTTACATATATTAAACCATCTGATCGCTACAACAATCCTACGAGGTAAATCTTTACTACTAGTCCCATTTTACAGAGAAGAAAAAAGTTTGGGGCAGATGTTGAAGCAGAGTGACATTACATAACATGCCTAAGGTGAGACAGCTGATAAAGGGCACATCATGAATTCAAACACCTTTTAGCTTCACACCCTGCTCTTGGCCAATCTAGTGTCAACCAAGAATATTTAATGATGTGGGTAATTTCTTCATGTATGGTTAAATGAGAAAAGTTACAAGAAAGAAAGAAACAGAAAGAAAAGAAGGGAGAAGGAGAGAAGCAAGGGAGGAAGAGAGGAAGGAAAGAAAAACAAAAAAATACCTAATGGACTATAATACCATAAGTGTTTTGGTGCAACTCTGATATATTTTGACATGTATAATCTATATTTTACAAATTCTGTCAATTTATTAGGCTGATAGTCATATAGCATTGATCAACAAAACAGAGTACGCACTCTGTAAGATTTGCAATGACAACAGCAAACACTTGTAGTTCTTACTACATGCCAACAACTATTGAACCCACTTTGTGCATAATTAACTCACTCCTCATAAAAAAAAAAGTCCCTAAAAGCCTAGCAAGGTTACATGACTTTCCAATTTATAGGATTGATAGTATTCCCTCCTTTACCTGGACTCTTCGCAGATGAGCCACACGCTCTTCTATAGAAGTCTGCAAGGGCAAAGGGACTTTGAGGATCTCCTGGTAATTGTCCATCAAAAATGTCACCAACCTAGCAGCTAATAACTCATCCAAGTCTACTTCATCCTTTGAACACAAAATGCAACGGGAAAATGTCTGAACCATCTGAAAGAGGAGTACAGGGGTAAATACAGGTAAGTTGATGGATTTCTTTGTTTTGGTTTGGTTTTTCCCCCTTCTTAAATGGGTGCAATCTAGTTTGCAAAAAATGGAAGTCAAGAGTCAGTGAGAAATGGCCTAAGTTGCAGGGTACATATCTTAATGGGTACCTGGCCACATCTGGCCATCTTAAATGGACTGATGGTCTCAAAACCAGTAAGAACAAAACCAGTAAGAAGTTTGTTTGAGGAATTTTTTAACTCCCCCTTTTACATAGGAGGAATTTAAACGCATACATACAAATTCTGAAAATTACTATCACCATGACTGGATCATGTTATACTTCCCCACCCGCTCTGACAGTACTGGGGATTGAACTCAGAGCCTTCACACTAAGCTAGACTGTATTTTTTTATTTTGAGACAGGGTCTTGCTAAGTTGCCTAGACTGGACTCAAGGTACTTGTGATTCTCCTCCCTCAGCCTCCCAGAGTACTGCAATTACAGGTGAGCACCACCATGCCACCTTCATGTAACACTTTTAAATGTAATATACTTTATAGCTATTTGGTTATATAATATCCTAATTTCAATAATGATTTCTTTTAAACCTGGTAATAGTCTGTGCACCTCAACTATTACATCTTTTCCTAATTAACCTATTTTCTACAAGATTTTGGAGTATATTTCACAAACACCTTTGAACAAACTATAGGACTTTACAAGAAGCACATTAAGTGACTGGACTCCCTTTATGGTAACCAGAAATACAAAATGTATAGTTCACATTATTTCCATAGAATTCTTATTAACCACTCCATTTTAATATTATCCTGTGAACAGACTTCTCCCTCCTTTTCCTAATTTATTGCTGATAATCTCACTTCAAAAACCATAAGCATGAAGTCATGTAATTCTGTTTAATAAGACTGGCACTATGATTTAGTTCTGAAATGTCCCCCAAAAGTCACATGTGTTCAGAAGTAGGGTCTCTGGCAGGAGACTGGTGAGCTCCATGCCAGTGGATTAACCCACTGATGAGCAGCTAGCTGAAAGACTATGCGGAGGTGGGGCCAGGTGGAGGAGGTGGGCCACTGGGGCACGGCTTTGGAGGATATATCTCTTGCTCAGACTCTTCCCTCTCTCTAATTCCAGTTGCCAGGGGTTTAGCAGCTTTCCTCCACAAGATCCTTCTGCCATGCTGTTTCTGCCATGGAGCCAGATGGCCATGGACTGAAACCCTGGAAGTGGTGTCTGGTATGTTGTCCTAGCAAAAGGAAGGCTGACTAACACAACTGGATTCTATCTACACACTGCAAATACTTTATATTCACTCACATTTACATGTACAAAGAAACAAACAAGCAGAGATATTCTGTGTGGAAACCATGAGTCCCAGGGCATCTGTGACTGCCCTGAAATTTTGTATCCAAACGTTTCTACACGTATGCCTATGGGGAACAGAGGCGATGTTATCTTCAACTGCTCGAAAAGGTCCATTAGCTCCCCTCAACTGCTGATGCCCAGTCACTTACCAGGATATGGAATATACATACATTAGACTGAGGCACCTATTTTGCTCCAAGACTTTTTTTGAGGAAAATGAAGAGACTTGGTTACTAAGTAAATTCTAAACATAAATTATTTAAAAACACATGCTGATAGAAGCAGAATATAACAAGTGCTTACCAGAGGCTAGAAGGAAGGGAATGGGAAAAGGAGAGATAGTGATCAAAGGATTCAAAGTTCCAGTTAGACAAGAGGAATAAGTTTTAGAGAGCTACTGTACAGCATGCCAATCATACTTAATAATGACAATTTAATGTGTTTTTCGAAATTGTTAAAAAGAGTAGACTTTTTAAACATCTCACCACAAAAAATAGGTGTGGTGATGGACGTTTTAATTAGCTTGATTTAATCTTTAGACGATGAATACCAAAACATCACATTGTGGCCCATGAGTGCACACAGTTAAATGTCAATTAAAACAATAATAAAAAATATAAATCAGTGTGAAAAAAAATCACATGCTAACATTACAGAATACAATTCAAAACTTATCAGGTGTTTTTAAACAAAACTGCAAAATATTATCATTCACAGACCCTCAGATGATATCAAGAGATGCATGTTCTCTCTTTCTTCCCAAGTAATCTAGTTCAACTATGTATTTTACTTCTTCCCCTTTCGATCCATTGTATATGCTGCCTGTCTCTTGCCGGCTATAATAACAAAAGCTTTGTGATGATTTCTGGAGTGGAGTGGGAAAGACTTTGTTTTCTTGATAGAACATTTTTCATTTCTGTTCACCCTGCGTTCTCTTTGTATTGACAGTAGCGATCAGCTTACAAAGTGGTAAGGAAGCAGCAGATACCTACACCCCACAGTCATTCCCAACTCACTCTTTAGTTTCCACTATATTCTTTAAGACTCTTAGACCAGACACACATTACCAGTCCAGGTGGAGAGCTGGACATAACTCTTCAAACCAGCCTGCCTTGCAGCTTCCTCTGATCGCTCAAACTAGCACACCTGATTCAGTCAAATTTCATTCCCAAGACTCAGGTCACAGTAGATGTTAATGATTAACCTACCAGTGTCCGAGTGCCAAAACCATCACACAGTGGTGGCATTTCTTTGTTCATGCAGATCCTTGCCATCATCCTCATTAGCAGCTGTAACTTTCTCCTATTCTCAGGAGGCAGGAGGAGGCAACAAATCTGAAATGCTTCAACTGCCATTTTCTCTTTCTGTAACAAACCTGATTCAAAAAGAAGTTTCATTTTTTAAGACCTATAGGCTACTTCACTCTGAATGCTCATGTTTTTACAAAATACATATTTGTAAAACAATATAAAACATTTTCACATATTCAACTCTACCTTGCCAGTTAAATAGATACCCTGCCACTCACAAATCGGCCCAAAAAATGCAAATCATCAACCAGAGATAATAATATAGAAGAAATACGATCATTTTTCTCTCCCAGACACTATATATAACTAAATGTTCAAGCCACTTTCCCACTACTAAACCTCAATACTCACACTGTGAAGGTCTAAGATAACATGAGTAAGAAGGTGACCACACCACGGCTGCCCTGCACCCCGGGTACTGTCTTCCTATGACCAGCAGCCTCGACATCTTACATGACTCACAGACTGAACAAAATAACGGCACTAATGCCCCCCAAGTCAGTCCACTGCCAAATGGTTCTGCTTCTTCCTGATAACATCTGTCAAATAACGCTTCCTTCCACTTGGACTGTGTTTTGAAGTTAAATGTAACACAATTTGATCATGTTATATGCCAATCCTCACCTCAAGTATGATTTTGTTAAAAAATTAGGATATTTAAAGCTGAGTGTGGTGGCATATGCCTGTAATCCCAGCACTCGTGGAGGCTGAGGCAAGAGAGTCACAAGTTCAAGCCCAGCCTGGGCAACTCAGTGAGATCCTGACTCAAAGACAAAAAAGGACTGGGAATGTAGTTCAGTGGGAAGGCCCTGGGTTCAAAGCCCAGTACCTAAAAAAAAAAAAAAAAAAAAAAAGGTATTTTAATAGTCTTCTTTTAAATATCTGTCCCTGGATACTCAAATCTAAGGCCTTTTAATAAAGTACAACTGCTTCCACCATTTCAAGTTCCCATTAGTTTTTGACTTAAAGCCAAAAACCGTATTTTACATGGACTAAATATTTACTACCCTCTCTGACATCCTGGACTGGTAGGTCCTAGAAATGCAAAGATATACCTGGTCTCTTCCTGTGAAGAGCTGTAAAAAGGAGAGATCCCTGAACAAGTAAGTGACAAAATATGAGAGGTCATTGCAAGAAACCATGGCATATTAGGGAAACTATAAGTCATTCAGTGTCACTGCAGCATAAGCTATGACAGCAAGGGCTTAGTAGAAGTGAATTTAGAAAAATTAGCAGACTGGGAGCCTGAAACAAGAGAATTTTAAGTTCAAGCCCAGCTTGGGCAAGACCCCGTCTCAAAAAAAGGGGAGGGGCTGGGAATATAGCTCAGTATAAAGGTGCTGGGCTCAATCTCCAATGCCACCAAAAAAAAAAAGTCAGGAGAGACGAAGTCTTAGAAGATCTTGATTATCAGACTAAACAATTTAGGTTTAATCCCCAAAACGATGGATGCAAACTGGCTGTACATGGAAGGAAAAGGGGAGCAAAGGGAGGGTTTGTTTTGTTTGCTTGTTTGTGGTGCTGGGATCAATCCTGGAACTTCTAAAACCTTGAGCATGCTAGGCAGATGCTCTACCACTGTGCTATATCCTCAACCCAAGAGCTTCATACAGAGGTTCTGATCCTAGATGTGCACAGGAAATGCTACTGCTGATTATCATCCTAATCAATGACACAGATCTGCTTTCAATTCCATGTACTAAAATCCACAGAAAGAAGAAAAGATTCTGTTTTAATTCATTCATTCATTTTTCCCACACATCCACACGTATTTACTAAGCCCCGTCTATATTCCAAAAACTATCTTAAGAAGTAACACACAGTAAAGGCAAATCAGAATTCCTGCCTGGATCCCTGGAGCTTGCTCTTGAAAGATGCTAAGACAGAGAGGTAGAAACATGATGACAGGTGAAAAGATACTACGGAGGAAAACAAAGCAGGACAAGAGCTGGGCGGGTGAGAGGATATGCTAAAATAAACACTCTATCATTTCAAGAAAGACCCCTCTCTACAGAGGTGATACATGAGCACAGACCTGAAGGAAATGAGAATCAGCCAGAGAAATGTGGAAGAGACAAAGTGGGGGAGGGGCCAACAAATACAAAAATGGTGACATGAGGGTATGCCAGGAGTGTCTGAGGGCAGATTGAGGACAGTGGGAAGAGAGGGGAGTGTAAAAGGAGAAGACTGGCCAGAGATATGGCGAGACCAAGAGCCAGGCCACACAAATCCATGCAGGTTATTGTGAAGGGTTTTATTTTGGTTCTATTTCTAAGCATTCTGCTTTTTCCCTAAAGCCTTCTTTCATATTAGCCTGCAAATTCTTTACTTTTCCAAGTTATAAACACCTTCAGAGAGTCAGGTTTCATCTTATCTTACTGTGTTTCTTGTACATACAGTATATTGCTTTATCAATGAGACAACAAGCAAACTGAAAGCACAATGCATTTTCTCTGGCAAGCCAAGTTTCCTAGCAGAATACAAAACGTAAAGATAAACACCCAAAACCTATTTATCAGTAGCGTATTACATGGCTATTAAAAGTGATAATTTTTGAAGTTATGAAATAATAATCACAGTATAATATTTAAGGAAATAATTGCAATAATAAATTATAAGTACACTGTTTATAAAAACTTCATTAATATATTTTCACAAATTTTAATTTTATATAAAAAAGAAGAGGGTTGTAAAATAATCAATAGTTTATTTCTGAACTTATTTCATGGGATACTATTAGGCAAATACGTAAAAATTACAACTACCATTTGTTTTCATTTTTTTAATACTAAATTCCAAATTTCTAGTGGCTTCCATGGAAAAAGCCAAACTTGGAGTATGTTATGATTTCAGGCTTCATGGACATTAAATGCAAAGGCATAGGCAAACCCACCTCTGCCATACATCTAAATAAACCAACCTGCTAGGTGAGGAAAGACCATACTTAACTTATGAACATCTCAACAATGCAGTGGTCTTCCTGCAATATGGAAATTCCCCTTTCTTCCTGTCTGCCACTAATCCCACAGGAAACCCCTCGTAATTCTTTCCAATTGCCAACCTTCCCACCTCCTGTGAGCAAAGAAGCCAAGCTAATAATCTCTTCCTCCTTTAGAGTCCCAATTCTCTCAGACTACGTCTCTGCCACTGGCAGTGAAGGAGCAATCAGTAACTTGGATGGAAGAAAGACTCTGTTACCCAATATTGGATAATGGTGGTGGTGGGGTGGGGCAAGGAGGTGTTTGGACTGGTTACCCCCAAAACTAAAACAGCAGCAGGAAAAGATGAGGTTCCTGACACTCTCAGCTGGAACATAGCATACATTTTACCAGAGTGGGAAAAAACTCCTTAGGTCATGTTATGGCTCCTATCTAGATGCTCCCCTAAAGCCTCATGTACTCATAGGCAGGGCTTTTCACAAGTGGCTGGATTTAGGGTGTGTGCATATGGATTGAGGGTGTGTGATAAGCAAACTGGTTTAGCATAGTTCTGAGTGTGGATAATGGGCAGGTCCCCTTGAGTGTAGTGTAGTCTGGATGGAATATAAAGGAAAGCTTTCTGCTGCTGCAGCTGCTGCTTGCTACTTGCTGCCTCCTGCCTACCCTGCCATGGACAGTTTCTCTGCTGCAATGCCCCTCTGCTATACTACCCTTCCTTGGAGCCAGCCGACTAGGGACTGAAACCTCTATGAACTGTGAGCCAAAATAAACCTTTCCTCTTTTAACTTGTGGGTGCTGGGTATTTTGTCTCAGCAATGAGAAACGTAACTGAGACAGGTCTATAACACTACCAACTTTGAACCATAGTTAAGCCACATAATGAATTAAGTAGGACTCATAAATTGATATTACAATGTAACCATCTTTTATAGCACTGATTCTTGGATTAGTGGAAAGAGAAGAACACTGTTGAGAGCTATAACTTTGAAAGGACACAGGATAAAGCATACTATATTGATGTAATTTATCAGAAAAATTTGAAAGATTAATTCCTTTCTTCATCCCAAAAGGTTTGAAATTATACTCCCAACTCCCCTTACCTACTTCATTTTTTCCCCTCAGCTTACCACAGAATTCACCTATGTTATCTACCATTGTCTCCCTTCCACCCCACAGGAATGCAAGTTCCACAAGTACAGGATTCTTGTCAGCTTTATTTATATACCCACAGTGGCTAGAAGAGCACATGGCACATCATAAGTCCCAATAAAATATTTCATGAATGAATATGTGAATGAAGGAAGGAATGCAAATCATCCATCCCTGCTAAGAGAGGAACAAGAATATCTGGGTTAAGCCCAAGCTCTCACAGACTGTTTCCTTAGTAAGTCACTAAACCTCCACCAATCTGTAAAACGTTGAGAACAGTCCTAAAACCAAATCAATGCACAACACTAAGGGGTCCATGGGGTGCAAGGGGAAGCCTAAGTGAATTAAAAGCTTCAATCACTTCAACAATCATAGCTTTACTACATTAAAACAGTAAAACTAACATCAGAAATAGGCATGAGTCAAAAGGAACTTTAAAGTCTGGTTAAGAAATGTATGGTGCACTGATACACAGAAGCAAATTTGACTCTGAGCCTCTGGTAAGGAGAAGGCAAGTAAAATTCCACAATGTTTCAACATTGTTGTATCACTGATACAGCATTTAAGTCTGCCCTCTTAAGCTCTAACTGCCTAAAAAGTTGCATAACTACATTACACAGCGTAAAAAACAAAATAAAACCTGGGAAACGTCATCCACATTTAAAGCTTTTATGAAATTTATCATGGATAACTCAGAAAGACTGTGTCGCACTTATCTGTGGTTCACTGGAAGATTTTCACTGCCACATCATGTGACAAAAGATATGTCTGACTCCCTGGTGTTAGGAGGTCCTATAACAACTCAAACTTTCCTTGACATTTTAGTGTTAAAAATCTAGATCCTCTGTCAGCATCAATGAGAGAGAACTATCATGCTAAAGGATAGATATTTGATAGTTGGCCCTTTGCTAAACTAAAGATCATATAAGTCTTTGATGGAATTGCCATTAGTGCATAATGTACAATGCTATTTTCTTAAAACCCAGGTAAAAATAATTTTCTTTTCAATCATATTTCCACTGAGAAACCACTGAGATAAATATTTTGACAAGGGCTGGTGATATAGCTCAATGGCAAAGCACTTGCCTAGCACACACGATGCCCTGGGCTTGATCCCCAGCAGGGCAAAAACAAATTAATTAAATAAATTTGCTATGTTCAGCCAATATTTAGAATGCAGAACACCTGCTTTGCTCTGTGAATATGCAGAGGGTCTACTGGGCAGGTCAGCGTAACAGTTAGGACCATCTGGAGCTCCAGTATCAGGGTTCCTATACAAGCTTTGCAACTTAACAAGCTGTGTGACCTGTAAACACTAATCTCAGCTAGAGTAAAATGGAGAAAATAATTAAAAGTCATCAGAATTTAAGAAGACAATATATTACAGTGCTTACAGCAGAGTCTGACCTAGAGTAAATACTAAGTTCTTAAAGTTATAAGAACTAATAAGAAACACTACCTTGGCAATTTCCATTTCAGGCAAAAACATTAACATTTCATAAATTCTTGCCCACTAACTAATAAAGTAACTACTTGGCAGAATACCAGATTTTGAGGACAAAACAAAATTGTTGACCTGTTTTTACTTCTTGCCCCCAATATGACTGATTCAAACAGATAAAAGGTTTACTAGGAAAAACATAAAAGGAATTAAGAAATGTTCATAAATGACAAAGATTAGGAGTACATACTCACAAGGATTGTCACAAAGCTATAGAAATTAAACACAAGAACAGACAAAAGATCAATGTGACGTTACAAAGTCTAGAAAAAGTCTAGGTATATATGGGAATTTCATATGTAACATAACTGTCATTATAAATCACTAAGATAGGATGATCTATTCAAAAAAATGATATTGAAACAATTTGATAACCATATGGTAGGAAAAATTAAATGGCAATGACTTATTTTATTTTTACAAGAGTTAATTTTATTTCTACCAAGATGGAATAACAAGCACTAGACTAACTCCCTCTCCAAAATGAACTGGAAAACTAGACAAATTTTATTAAACAGTATCTTCAAGACAAGGACAACACTACAGGACTGCAGATCTGAGAAATGGAACAAAATAAATGAGCACTAATGTCATCCCAGCACATTGCACAGAGGCACACTTCAACCCCTGGATCAGTCTTGGGGATCTCAAATACAGCACAGACATCTCCCTGAGCAGAAGAGCCAAAGATTGGAGTATGAGGAGGCTAAGTTAGCTGGACACTGCAAAACAGAGTTTCAAGTAGAAGGAACTATGCAAAATGGGGGTTTCATAAATCTGCATAGAAATCCTTTGAGATTTTGAGGAATACTGAAATATTTGAGTACATATATAACGTGACCTCATTAGGGTCACACAAAGAATAACTAGTGAGCCATAACAAAACAGTTCTTAGGTCTCACAGAGAAATCCTACAGATCACTGACAGCATAAAGCAGAAAGGCTAGAAGGCTTTTAGTAGAAGAACCAGATTATCCCTTCAGTAAAGGCTAACCAATCCTGCCCTAATAGCATCTTTGAAAATAAGACAAATTGGCAGCAGAAACTCAAGTAAATCAATAGCCTAACAGAGCAAACACTAACCTACTTTAAAGAACATCATCATCTCCAACCTAAAACTATACTATAAAGCTATGGTGATAAAAACAGCATGGTACTGGCAAAAAGACAGACCCAAGAATCAATTGAACAGATTAGAAGATGCAGAATCAACTCCGAACACACTCAAATACCTCATCTTCAACAAAGGAGCCAAACACCCTCACTGGAAGAAAGATAGCCTCTTTAACAAATGGTGCTAGGAAAATTGGCTGGCCACATGCCGAAAACTAAAACTAGATACATGTCTCTCACCATGCACTAAACTAAAATCGAAGTGGGTTAAAGATCAAAACATTAAAACAGAAACACTAAATTTACTGGAGAATAGAATAGGAAGAACCCTCGAAGACATAGGGGCAGGGAAAAAATTTATGAACAGAACCCAGACTGCATGGGAAACAAAACAAAAAATCAGTGCTTAGGACCACATCCTATTAAAATGTTTTTGCACAGCAAAAGAAATCACCAATAGAGCAGGGCGAAAACCCACAGACTGGGAAAAAAATTTTTGCTAGCTGTCCCTCCAACAAAGGTCTAATTTCTAGAATATACAAAGAACTCAAAAAAAATCAAACCTCCCAAATTAAAAAACCCAATCCAAAAATGGGCATCTGAAATGAGTAAACATTTCTCAGATGAAGAAATAAAAATGGCAAATAAATATATGAAAAAGTGTTCAACATCACTAGTCATTTGAGAGATGCAAATCAAAACAACAGTAAGATTCCATCTTACTCCAGAAAGAACAACGATTATCAAAAAATCAACCAATAACAAATGCTGGCAGGGCTGCAGAGGAAAAACGAACCCTCCTCCACTGTTGGTGGGAATTGGTCCAGCCACTGTGGAAATCAGTATGGAGATTTCTCAAAAAACTACAACTAGAAGTTCCATTTGATCCAGCTATTCCCCTACTGGGCATCTTCCCAGAAGTATTAAAATCATTATACCACAGTGATATATGCACAACCATGTTCACAGCAACACAATTTGTAATAGCTAAGTCCTGGAAACAACCTAAATGCCCAACAACCAATGAATAGCTAAAGAAGAGGTGGTTTTTCTACACAATGGAGTACTAGACCACCACAAAAAAGGATAAACTAGAGACATTTGTAGTTAAATGGATGTACCTTGAGAACATACTCTTAAGTGAAATAAATCAGACACTCACGAGTACACATCAAATTGTTTCTCTGACATGAGAAATCTTAAGCGTAAATAAGGACAATGAGGTGTAATAGATATTATAGAAAAGGAAGATAATATTCCAAAGAGAGGAGAACTAGAAAGGGAGAAGGGCGAAAAGTAGGAAGGGAAAAAAGGAAGGAAAGGGGAAAGGGAAATAATGGAAAAATATGAATAAACCTGCTGTAAATAGGGAAGGAGGGAACAGAAGAGAGGGGTGGGGAAAAGGGGGGAAACAAAGATACATCATGCACAGGTACAAAATAACGTGATGAATGTGATCATTATGTACAATGTACCAATACATGTTCTTGGTTAAAAATTAAAAGAATAGTAACTAGGGGCTGGGGATTTAGCTCAGTGGTTAAAGTGTTTGCCTTGCAAGCACAAGGCCCTGAGTTCAATCCCCAGCACCAAAAAAAAAAAAGAATAGTAACTAAAAGAAAAATGACATCAAACCTCAGCACTTGACAATGAAAACGTCGGTGTTCAAGGTACATCTTAGTGACTTTTTAATACTGAGACAAAATACCTGACACACACAACTTAAAGCAGGAAAGGTTTATTTTAGGTTACAGTTTCAGAGGTAAAACTAAAATGTTTGGGGTCAGCTGGCTCCAAGGAAGAAATATAATGGTGTAAGGGTATGGTAGAGGAAAGCTGCTCACTTCACAGCGCTAGAAAGCAGAGCAGGATAGGAGCCACAGAGAAGATACATGCTGCAAAGGGATGGCCCCAGGACCTACTTCCTCCTACTAGGTCCTACTGCTAACAGCCCATTTAGCTAAGAACCCATCAATAGATTGATCCATTGATGAGGTTAGTACCTTTATGGTTCAGTCACTTTCTGAAGGCCCCACCTCTGAACTCATGAGACTTCTGGGACATTTCAGACTTAAACAATAAAAATATATACCAAAACTACTAAACATTCAAACTACTAAACATGCAAGAAGCAGACAAATGTGACCAATATCGAGGAAATAATAGAAAGTCAATACAAACAGTCTCAGAAATGACAGAGATAAAGGAATTAGCAGAAAAGGATATTACAAAGGGTATTCTGTGTTAACATATGTAAAAGAAATATGAACATAGTGAGGAAAGAAATGGAAAATTAAGAGAGCTAAATAGAATTTCTAGAGATTAAATATGCTAAGCCCCAAATGAAATATTTATCAAACAGGAATTACATTAAATTTAAAAGCAAGAAAAATTCATAAAACTTGAATATATAGTAATACACTAGTAAATTAGCCAAAATAGATGCAAAAGGAGGAGGAAAAGGGAGGGTGAGTGCTAAGCAGAGTTGCAGCCACCTATGGGAAATTTCCAAGTGATGTGATATATAAGTAATTAGAACAGGGGAAGAGGGCACAGAAAAAATGTTTGAAGAAATAATGGTCAAAAAGTTTTCAAATTTATGAAATTTATTAATCACCAGGTCAAAGAAAACCAATGAATCAAAACAATAAACACGAACCCACATAAGAGCACATTATAGTCATATTCCTAAAGTTGAGTAATAAAGAAAATCTCAAATGCAGTTAGATATTAAAAGACACATGTATAGTGAAACAAAAATTAAAATGACTACAGACTTTTCAGAAACTATTCAAGCCAGAAGACAAGACACTTTAAAGTGCTAAAAGAAGAATTCCAACTTAAAATTCTATACCCAGTTAAATACCTTTCAAAATTTAATAAAAACATTTCAGATCCCCACAGACCAATAATGAATGAATGAATGTTTTGCTAATTGTTACTAAAAATGTTAAAAGATGTTTTGCAAGTGAAAGAATGGTATACCAGATGGGAACCTGGTCTATACAAAGGGATGAAGAGTAGCAGAAAAAAAATATGTCAGTAGATAAACCTTGCTTCTCAATTTATTTAAAAGAAACAGATCTTCTTAAAGAAAAAATAATAGCAATGGATAGTTGGGTTTATAATACTCTTCTAGTTTAAATCTAAAATGTCCCCCAAAGCCACATGTGCTCCCTGGTAGAGCTTTTGAGAGTAACTGGATCACAGATATGTGATACTGGATCACAGGTGTGTGATAGATAAGTGGAACCATCCACTGACTGGATTAGCACAGTTCCGGTATAGCTAAATGGATTTATTGAAAATCGACATCCCACCCTGGGTGTGAGTGGCACCAACCAATAGGCTTATAGCCTGAATGGAATAAAAAGTAAAAGAGGTTTACTGCTGCCGCTTTTTTTTTTTCTGTCTGTCCTGCCATGGACTGTTCCTCCACTGCCATGCTCCTCTGCCACGGCATCCTGCCTTGAGCCAGCCAAGTGTGGACTGAAACCTCTACAAACTGTGAGCTAAAATAAAACTTTCCTCCTTTAACTTGCAGAGTCAAGTATTTTTGTCGCAGCAAGGAGGAAGTAACTATAACAAATATGTTCAGGACTAAAATATATGACAACAAATACCAGGAGCGAGAAAATAAAAGACACTGTTGTAACACCGTATGTGAAGTAGTAAAATATTTCTTAGAAGATGGCAAAGATTTCTTGAGATACAAAAAACATGGATCAAAACAAAATGGAATAAAAACCTAAAACACTTGCTTTTCAAAGGCATTTTATAAATAAGAAAAGCAAAACAGGGAGGAAATATTTGTTTCAAAGTATTTCTCAAAGGATTTATATGGAGAATATATATAACTAACTCTTACATTCAGTAATAGAATAAACCAGTCAATTAAAAGAAATAGGCAGCAGATGCAAACAAACATTTTACACAATAAAATTTATGAATAGCCAATGAGCAAATATAGGATGACCAACACCAAAAGTAACCAGAAAAATACAAATTAAAGCCATAAGACTATATTACCACAAGTCCACTAGAAAAAACTGACAACATAAAGTTTTGTTTGTTTGTTTTGTTTTGTTTTAGGGTCCTTTAAACAATTTATTCAACTGAAATGCCACTGTGAATTCCATTTAGTTTGATACATCTTTTCCCTGTGGTGATTTAGAGGATCTTTAAGCCAATATAAATATTTCATAAATATCTGGCCACCTGGGTATACAAGGTGCACAATACCTCACACCTTTCGGCAAGAAACACCAAAGAGTAAAGACCTGACACAACTAACTAGGTACAAAGAGAATCTGCTCAAAATATTTGTTTCTCAGAGGTAAAGGCACCACACATCTGTTCAACTATGAAAACCATCCTTATATAACACAGGATGATTTTCTTTATTTTTAAGCACGGCCTAGGACACTTAGCTGCTGATTAGCTGCTGAACGGCAGAGCTACATTCCCAGCTTATGCCATGAACTCATGGCGAATAGATTCCAGCGGCTCAGGCTCCTCCCCATTGGTTCTCACAAAGTGCACTTCTCCAGGCGGTGTGGGCTAGCGCTTCAGTTGCACCAGGTCCCTTTCTCTTTGGCTTCCTTCTTTTTCAGATCATTTTCCTTCACCCGTTGCAGGAAGCTATCTCGACTCTTTGAGTGTTTAATATGCTCAATAAGCACATTAATCCTCTTGGCAAGTATCTTGCCCTTAACTTGCTTGTTTACAACAATGCCAACAGCACGCTGGGTAACAAGGCAGACTCTTCCAGTTTTGCCATGGTAACACTTGTGTGGCATTCCTTTTTGAACAGTACCCATCCCCCTGATGTCTACAATATCACCCTTTTTGTAGATTCGCATGTATGTGGCCAAAGGAACAATCCCATGTTTTCTGAAAGGCCTAGAGAACATATACTGGGTTCCTCTCCTCTTTCCTTAGTATTCGTCATTTTGACAAATTACTGGAAGATGGCAGTTCCAGCTGAAAGTGACAACATAAAGTTTTAACAAGAATGCAGAGCAACTGGAACTCTCAGGCATTACTAGTGGGACATAAAATGGCACAACTACTTTGCAAAACAGTTCATCACTTTCATGTAAAAATAAACTTACATTTACCATATAACTCCACTCCTAGTTATTTATTCAAAGGAAGTAAAGATACATGTTCGCATAACACCTTATACATGGATATTCACAGAAGCTTTATTCACAATACCTCATACCTAGCAACAACCAGTACAGTATGTCCCTCAACAGGTGAATGGCTAAACAAATGGTGGTGTACAACCATGTGATAAGCAACTTAGCAAGAAAATGAAACAGAATACTGTCATGTGCAGCAATATGGATGAATGTCAGAAACATTATGTTAAGCAAAAAGAAGCCAGATATAAAATACACACTGTATTGTACAAATCTACTTGTATGAAACTCAAAAAAAAAAAAATCCAGCACACAGAAAGTTTCTATTTCCAGTTATCTGGGGTCAGTGACTAGGGTTGGAACTGAACAAGAGAAATATTAGGAGTAATGTACACAATCTATACATTAATTGTGATAGTAATTACACAAGTATACTGGTTAAAACTGACATAAAATTAAAATGAGTGTATTTAATTGCATACTAATTATACTTCAACAAAGATAAATTTAAAAGTAAATGAATTAAAAGAAATTAGAAAGCTCAAGATGAACATAGAAAGTAGAGGTAACACATCTTTGTGATCAAAAGACAAAGATTTTTTAAATATCAAATTAATTTGAATAAAATAAAACATGAAAATTCTTTATCTTTTGATTAAAATTCAAAGACAAGCCACAGTCCAGGAAATGACATTTGTTAAGACACAGGATATAAAGGATTAATATCTAAAGTATATTCTTAGAATGACAAGAAAGAAAAACCAAAAGAATCAAATGGGTAAGTGATAGACAAATTATTCCACCCAAGAAATCCATATGACCAATGCAGTAAGACTCCCAGTCACATCCATCAGATTAGAAAACTTAAAAAGCCTGATGAGAAAATCAAGTACTGGTAAGGCAATGGTCACATAAGAGTACACTTCTGAAAACTGTTGCAGCAGCTCTGGAAAACAATCTGCTAGAAACCGGTACAAATATGAAGAAGGACAATCTAACAATTCTGCAGCTACAGAGAAACACTTGGATGTCACCACAACTGCAAAATGTATGTGTTAAATCAAGGTAGTGGGCACACAGCTATCTGGTATGTTAACTCCCGTTTTGCCAATTTAATCACAATCCTGCACCTGGATAGTACTTTTGGTGGAAATCTGGAAAGTAAGTTGCAAGATTATTTTTTAAAGCATTGTCTGAGAGTTTTATCTTCCTTCCAGGAGCAATACCCCAATAACAGCAAGCACATCTAGCACCTAGATCACAGCTTCTAAATAATCTGTTAAAGGCAATCAAGAATTCTTGAAGAAATGGCTGATTCCAGGGCTGGGGAAAGAAAGTACAAGATAAGCCTATAATCCCAGAAAGCCAAAGTGCTCCATGAGTTATGGGGATGAGGCAGAGGGAAAAAGAAGTCAAACTGAGAGGTCTCCTAGGTCACATCTAGGACAGTTTAAGCATCAAGTAAAGAACTACAAACAAGGCTGGGCATGTAGTTCAATGGCGGGGCACTTGCCTAGTCCATGTCAGGCCCTGGGTTTGACCCCCAGCGCCACACACACACACACACACACACACACACACACACAATTATAACCCAATGAATAAAATATGAAGCCATGAGTCCATGCTGATATAAATAAACTGAAAGGTTAATATGGGTGAGGGAACTTACATATTTTTCAAAGGTATAAGTAACTACACTGTAGAGAAGCTTGACAGATCCCTCCTTAGCCAAGTCGCAAGATGTAAATCATCAATAACAGAATAAATGGAGACCTGAGTGCCGCCTGATGGGATGCAATGGGAAGAACACAGTACTTTCTGTTGTAACCTGCCAAAAATCCATGACCTGAGTCTTATCTACAGAAACAGCAGACAAAACAGAAGTGAGGAATTTTGGGATAATTAACAAACTTGAATGGAGTCTAATAATAGTGCGTCAATATTACTTTCCAGGTTTTTATGCCTGTATTTTGGTCTTGTAGAAGATGACTTTAGTTTGTAGGGGTGGGAAAGTTCTTTAGTCTATACTTATAACCATTCTTGTAAATTTGAGATTGCTACAAAATATAAAAATTTATTTAAAAGAGAAATGGCAAAAGGTCTGAGGGAACAAAAGGGCACATGTGGGCTAAGAAAATTGTTAGGAATAGCCTACAGGTATCAATGGTAAAATGATGGCTTCCATTCTTGCCACGAAAAGCTGGAAGACACATAATGCAACATGACACTCAATTGATGTAGCTACACTCTTCTAAGCCCCACGGTCCTCTCAACGAACCTGCTGTGCTGCACAAGCTGCACGCAGGGGTTTAAATGCATTTCTTTTTATCGGTCTTTATTAGACTTTACTTCTCATGAGACAGTCATTGTTTGATTTCAATACGGCTCTAAGTCAGTATGAAAGCATGATTTGACCCTTTAAAAATCTGCATAATAAAACACATTTTAAGACAGGGTGCTAAGATAATGCAATTATAGACAGAAAAACTGAAAACGTTCAGAATTACAGGATATTTTTTCAAAAATACTAGAGGCAGAAAGGGTTGCTGGATTTCATGGCAAGTAAGCAGTTTGGGTTTTTGAAAGATAGAAAATAGACTCCTGGAAATATTCAATAAGCAGATGAAAGGTAACAGCAATAGAATTTAGGAGATGAGTCAACACTGGAAATACGTTCTTGGAAATCATTAATGCATTCACCCAACAAACATTGAGAAAGAGGTTAAGATACACTAGTCTCTGCTAGGATCCGAGAACTCAAAACTTAGTAGGAAAAGATCTTGTTCTTAAAGAAGCTCACCATAAGCCATTATAAAGCAACACGACAAGATGAACCAATCCCATGAAAGGAATGATCTGCATGTGTAGGCGTGTATGTGTTATAGTAGTAGTGTCATCCTTTTTCCATTAATCCTTTTGTGCCTCACATTCTATTTTTGGAATGCACATAAAAATGGAACTTAATAAAAATTTTTTCTCTTCAAATTCTTGTTCCTTGAATTTTTCTAGGTAACATACCTGAATTTCATGCAAAAACCCAAAACATTGCAACCTTCGGGATAAATGAGTTAAATGCTCTGTGGAGCTAATGTGCACCTGTATGACCTCCAGAGAGATTACTGACTGACACATTTCATCAGTCATGTTCTTGGCCAGTGATACTCCATCACAAACTGTTGCAATTTCATTTTTTAAGTCTTACAGAAGCATTCTCTGCTACAACTCTGTGGTAAAGTGATTAAGGGGATTTACCCTTCACAAGGATTTCTTTCCTTTCTCTTTTACTTTTATAGGGGTCGGGGGAGACAACATCCAAGCTCTGTTAGTTTTAATCACATCAAAGCAAGCTATTACTTCCCAGGCATTGTTCCGAAAGAAGCAGCATACATGCCTGCTTCCCCATCTGCACCTTGATTTTGTTCTTTCAGACACAGAATGCTCATGCTCATGCTCAATAAATGAAGAGCTCCCTTCTTTTTTAAATGACTTAACTTTTTGTAGGTCATCCTTGTCCCGTGTTTATCACCACACTATTGAAACTAGCCAAGAAATGGAAACAAACTGTCTATCCACTGACAAATGGATAAAGAAAATGTGGTGCATATGTAAAATGATTGAATATTATCCAGACACAAAAAAGCATGAGATTCTGTCATTTGCAACAACATGAATGAAAGTGGAGATCATTATGTTTAGTGAAGGAAGCCAAGCACAGAAAGGTAACTGCCTCATGATCTCACTGACAAGTGGAACCTAAAAAAGTTTACCCCATAGAAATTGAGAATAGAATGGTGGCTACCAGAGGTTAGAGAGAGTGGGATAAGGAGATGGGGAGAGGCTGTTCGATGGGTACTAAGTTAAAATGATACAGGAGCACATTCTGAAGTCCTATTGCAGTTGAATGATTATAGATAACAACATACTATGCATTTCAAAAAGCTGGAAGAAAGAATTGTGAAAGTATTCATCATAAAGAAGTGATAAATGAGATGCTTATGTTTAAACTGATTTGAACATTACACAGTGTATGTATACATCAAAACATTACATGATACCCTATTAATATGTACACTTTTATGTTTTTATGCATCAGTTAATAAAGTTTAAAAGAAAAATGAATTAAAATAATTTTTAGATGTGCCCATTTAAAATATATAGCTCAGTGGGTTTTGACAAATATATACACTCATGTTACCAGCACAATAACTTCCATTGCACCAAAGAGTCTCCTGGTGGTCTCTCAGAGTCAGGCCTCCCAATCCCCTACACCAGTGGTGAAGAACCATGGCACACGTGCCACAGCGGGCACATAGAGCCCTCTTTGTCGGCACGTGAGCCAAGTCACCCAGACCTTGGAAGCGTGTGGCTAAAATATTTTCCAAATCCATATATATTAGATACATACATACATACATACTTGGGGGTGGGTGCTGCAAATCAAACTTGGGGCCTTGTGCTTGCTAGGCAAGTGCTCTACCACTGAGTCAAATCCCCAACCCCGTTTTCCAAATCTAAAAATGCATTTAGAAAATTCTACAATATTTGCAGACAACCCTACAAGCCATCAGGATACGTGCAAGGAATTTTCTAGCATTACAGCAGCTGCAAAGGAGAATTTTAGTAACAGATTTTGACAGTTCGTAAGATGGAGACAACCTTGTATTTTCTTACTTCTCCAGATAAAGCCAAATTTGAAGAACTTGAACTTTCCTACTGACAATGGTTAGATTTTGGAAATCTGGAAATGGAGCTACTGAAATTTCAAGACAGCTCTATCAGGAAAAACAAATTCTATGACCTCCATGCAACACTTGAGAAGATATGTGAAGGACAGCACAGTTGGTAGTTCTCAAAATGAAATCCTTAAAGTGCGGAATTCTCTGCCAAATAATTTTAAATCAATGAAAGCACTTGGGATTGTTTTTCTTACTTTGTTTGGGTCATCGTATGCTTGTCAGCAGCTGTTTTCAGCTCTGAATTATATCAAACATGCTACAAGAAAAAGACTAACAGATGACCTGAGTCCTGTATGTGCTGCTCTCAAACTAACAAAGTATGAGCCAAGGTCTGACATATTATCCGCATGCACACAACAGCAAAGATCACATTAATTGTGCAAAAGCACACTAATGCAAACTTTCATCCTTTGATAAAAAGCTATTCGTATCATTGAAAGTTCTGTTATTGTA